>PITA01000441.1:0-278521 GCA_004023965.1 Spilogale gracilis | reverse complement strand
TTAGATTGCATCTCATCTAAAGCCTTTCTAACCTCAGCTTTCACTTCTGTTACTATGGCTTCCACTTTGAGACTAATGTTCTTTTCTAAATTGACTATTGCTTGGACTATTGCTGCCCTGAATTCCATATCTGTCATATTGTTTATGTTCATTTCCAGTAATTCTGTGACCGAGGTTGCAGTCTCAGGGTTCTTGTTCTGTTGGGTGTTCCTTCTCTGAGTCATTGTGGCAAGGAGTGGTTGAGGGGGTGTATGGTTAGATATATCAGCCACTCTCTAGGTGGATTGGTCGTTGGAAGGTTTCGGAGCAACCAGAGTTCACCACCGCAAAGGGAGGGGAAAGAAAAAAGAAAACGGAAGAGAGGAAGCAAGAAAAGACACCCCTACCAGAGCGGGGCCCGGTGATAGGATTGATATGGTACAAAGCTGTTACAGGGTAAAGAAAAGGGTTATCAAGGGTAAATGAAGAGATCAAAAAGCGAAGCCCAACCTATATGACCCCTAAGACCAGTACTTACATAATATAGAAGCAAAGACAATTACACAGACACACTGACAAACTAGGGTGGGAAGGTGAGGGCAGACACTCATTGTGGGCAAGGAATGCGTTTCAGACGCTCCCGAGTTTGTCTTGTTGTTATTGTTGGAGGAGCCCCCTTTCAAAAGATATAGGGTGATTAGAACTGGTTGTATATAGAGGTAATATTGAATAGGGATGTGGGATTGACTTGAAGCTTGTATCTACATGTACACATAAAAGAGAGAATAAAGGAAAGAGGAGAGAAGAAAGGGAAAAACAGAGAGAGTGAACAGGGAAACAAGAGGCAACAACAAAAGCAGAAAATACAGGGGTGCGTTTGAAAAAATTTCAGGGTAAGAAAGAGAAAAAAATAATAAAAAATGTAAAAAAGAATAAAAAAATAAGAAATGTTATGGGGTGTTGTATTGGGTATCACGTTGTGGTAAGAAGGGGGCTAAAAATTGAAAGAAGAAAAACCGTGAGAATGTATTTTTAAGCTTAAAGTGGAAGCTTTAAAAGTAAAAGTAGGAAAAAGTTTAAAAAAGTAAATGAGGTGGAAAACTGTATCAATGAGTTGTAGGGCTTTTGGTACTTGTAGTCAGTGCCAGGAGTTTAATAAATTGCCTTTCCCCCGATTTGGGGTTTTGCATTGGAGTGTTGTCCTCCTGAGCTTCTGGCGTGCTTTCTGGGGCGAGGCGTGCCATTCCCTTTCAGTCCTTCTACCTAGGCTGAGTCTCTCGGTCCCCCTGCTGGAGGCCTGTCTCAATGGTAACCAGGTTATCAGGTTACAATTCTCTGGTAGCGAAGCGTTGTTCTTTTACGTCTTTTTCCAGCTGTTGAGGAAGTCAGGTCGGAGCAAGATGTCTGCGCCCAGACCTCCCTCCCAGAGCGAGCCTCTACACAGGAAGGGGCTCCTTCCAGCTTCCCGGTTGGCAGTCTGTCACAGCCGGGCTGGTGCAGACATTGTATTGATTTCTGCCCCCGTCCCCGCTTGTGGCTTCACTCCCGCACCTCAAAGCCACAACTCCTTTTGGATCCCGCGACTTTGTCTGCGCCCTGGGACCCGCGGCCTCTCCGGTTCCAGGCAAGTCTGTAAAAACGCCTTCCCTGGGGGGGTCTGTGCGCGGCCCACGGGGTGGAGAGAAACGGGAGAGAAAGGCAGCAACGTAAAAATAGAATCCACTCCCGCTGCTTTCGCAGCAGCTGCGGCGGCTCCGGTGGCGCGGCGCGCGGGGGCCCGGCGGCGGGAAAAGATTTTAAAAAGTCTCCTTGCCTTGCCCCGGGCTCCGCTGTGTTCCTGTTTCTGTCTCGCCCCGATTCAGGCCGCAATCCGCTGTTATTCCTCATTCACAGAGCACTTCGTTTTGGGGTATTTGTTTTCAATGGTTCAGCTCTGCGGGCTTCCTCCCCCACTCCCCTGTCTCTGGGGGCAAGCCTCCAGACCCTCTTATTTGTTTCTACCTTTTTGCCGATGTTCCTTGTCTCTCGTGGTGGTCCAGAAGTGGGAAATATCACATTTCAGGCTGATTTCATGGGTATTCACGGTGGTCTTGTAGTGTTTTTTTTTGCTGGAAATCAGCTCTCTTCAGGGAACTCCCCGAAATGTGGTCACCTGGCCTTCCGCCATCTTGATTCCTCTGTGGGTCGGTGGGAGTTTGTCGCCTCCTCTTTCTCACCCATTCCCAACAGCTGGAGGGGTAATCACAGAAGGCTGTTATGATTGTATTTTAAAAGTTTGAGTATTTGAAATTAGAAAGTGGCCAAGTTACTGCCCAACAAAAATTATGGACCACAGATTCTCAAAAAAACACTCAAAAGGGGAGTATCAAATCTGAAATAAGGTAGTTTGTGCTTTTCATGAATCATAATCATAATCATTTAACTAAGTTGGGGGTTCAGAAATTAAGTATAATTCTAAAGGGAGCATGGAAGTAAGCTGTGAATGATTTTCAAATATTCCTATGACCATGAATTTGTAGAACGGAAATGCTATTTTTCATGAAAATAATATCCCGGTTAGTCAGTCCCGGTGATGCTGATCTGTGAGGAAGAAGATGCCCATTTAGTACTCAAAACAACTTCCAGAGGGAAATCTGGTAATAACAGCATAAGCTTCATTAGCAAATCCCCAGTCACAAATAAATAATTCGTGGTTTAATATCTTGAAAGTGAAGCCATCACCCAGAACATTTCACTTCCCATTGTCCATCTGCATTCCTCATCCAGCCCAAGTTACAAGATTTGAGTGTGTTTTTAGAGTCCAGGGAGGTATTTACTTGTTTTGTAGTTCATTGTAACAGAACATTTTTGTGTTTCTCTAAAGATTATGTACACAATCTTTAAGAGCATTTTAGAAGGAGCAGGAACGTCAAACTCACATGTATTTTTCATTGCTTTCCAGCTGCTATTTCTTAGATTGTCAGAATTGGGATAATAACCCACAGGCTATCACTTGGTGCTTTGCTGAAAGGGAAGATTGGGTTGCCACCAAATCCCTAATTGAGACCGAATTAGAATAAACGGTTGTTAAGCTCTTCAGCCTAATTGTGAATAGTGTGTATTTGACATTCACTAAGATATAAATTAAAATAAAAAGCATTTTCAGAGGCATTGGAGTAGCTTTGCATTAATGATGGCCTCCTTTGCACTGCTGACAGTTTGCATTATTCATAATGTCATTATCAGGACTATTCAGCACTGAATGATTTGTTCACCCAGAAATTGTACAGCCTGACCAGATAAGTAATATCTGTAGTTTGTATTTATTCTTATGACTGCTTACTCGGGTATAGCTTCTTTTATCTCTGTTGTGAGCTTACTTACTGCTGCTCAGCAGGATGTACCATCAGTGACATAAGCTTTATTCATTTATAGATGCAGAGCACTGCATCAAAGTATTAAATCCTGCAAATGTGGGGAAAACTCAAAGGCTTTAATCCTCGGACTGGCAATCGTCATTGTACTGCTGCCATATGTCAGCACTGAAGTTAACTTTCGGGTCTGTGCGTTTACAGAAAGCATACAGCCTCTTGCAGCCTGCTTGTTTGTTTAAGGTAGTCTTCCCACCACTGCAATAACTTTGCCATTCAAACTCCTTTCATCCACACAGAATGGAGTAACCAGAGTCACACAATGAAATGCCAATGTGTCCTTTCAGAACTGATTGGTCTATTTTATAACTTCTTTCTTATTCTAATTAAACTAGCTTAGGAGAGGACTATGTTTTAGCATTTTGGGCTTCTGAATGACAAGAGAAGGCTGGGGAGAATCAGAGCATTTAGAAAGCTCTCTGCTGTGAAAGCAAGGTTTAAGGGTCTAGAGGTTTTCTCCCCCCCCCCCCCTCAGCAAAGAGATCATCTTTTTGAAATCTTCTCCATCAGCTCCCTTCTACACATACCAATTTCAGTTTTATAACACCCCTTGCTGTGCATCTCTTGGCAGGAAACTTGCCCATCTTGCAGAGTCTTGCATGAATAATTCATTTAAGTGTCATGCTGACTCTCAAAAGCCCGGATTACTGCTTTGGAGGAAATGTTTAATAGGATTCTTCCAAACAATCCAAAATATAGCTCCAAGTTCTGTGGGTCCTGTCTCTTAGCAGGTCTGAGTGCAGTGAAAAGAATTAATGTGCTGAATGCCCAAACGCACTCGAGGCCATTCAACCTGTGTCTAGCTGGACTGTAACCTTATAATGAAAGTTCGTATTATAAATTAAGGTCACGGGTTTACAGAGAAATGATTCTTAAGTACAGGGTTTGAGTTCAAGACATTGGCACAATTACTTTTTGTTAGACTTGGGCTTTTGGCCTCTCTTAGATGATACCAAAGGACCTTAGAGACCCATTCAGATAAGCAACTGGGAGAAGTACTGAGTTGGATATAGGCAAATAAACCCTACAGTATAGTGGCCATTGTGATCACCTGCTGTTACTCACTGATGTTGTTCCTTAAAAGAGTAGCCCTACTGTTGATCAAACCTAAATATTCAAAAATCTTCTTTAGACTCAGAAACTTAACCCTTGTAAGCCTTACCTGGTGACTTTATTGTACCTCTTCACTTGCACCTCTTCTTCCATTCTCCACAAGACCTCCTTTGCACCCCTTTCAAAGCCTAAAAATGTATTTGCATTACCCTAAAGGATTGATGGCTTACATTTTAACCCAGTCTCACTCAGGATGATTTGCATTTTAAATCAAGAAGGGTCACAAACTTAAAAGAATCTTTCTGATGTAGTTTTTGGAATATGGGTGAGGTCCAGAACCAACAGCCAAGAAAAATTTCTTGAGATGTCTTTGGTGCAAAAAGGTGTGTTTTTTTGAGATATATAAATCAGCATATAGTACATCATTAGTTTTTGATGTAATGTTCAACCATTTGTTAAGTGGTGTGTAACACCCAATGCTCATCATGACACATGTCCTCCTTAAAACCCATCACCTGGTTACCCATCTCCCCACCCCCACCCTCTGTAACCCTCAGTTTGTTTTCTGGAGTCCAGAGTCTATACCATAGTTTGTCTCCCTCTTTGATTTCTTCCCAATTCAGTTTTCCTTCCCTTTCCCTATGGTCCTCTGTGCTATTCCTTATGTTGCACATATGAGTGAAACTATACGATAATTGTCTTCCTCTGCTTGACTTATTTCACTTAGCATAATCCCCTCCAGTTCCATTTACGTCAATGCAAATGGTGGGTATTCATCCCTTCTGATGGCTGAGTAATATTCCATTGTATATATGAACCACATCTTCTTTATCCATTCATCTGTTGAAGGGCTTCTCGGCTCCTTTCACAGTTTGGCTATCAGGGACATTTCTGCTATGAACATTGGGGTGCATGTGCCTCTTCTTTTTACATCTGTATCTTTGGGCTAAATACCTAGTGGAACAGTTGTTGGGTTGTAGGGTAGATCTATTTTTAAAGTCTTGAGGAACCTCCATACTGTTTTCCAGAATGGCTGTACCAGCTTGTATTCCCACCAACACTGTAAGAAGGTTCCCTTTTCTCCACATCCTCACCAATGTTTGTTTTTGTCTTGTTAATTTTTGCCATTCTAACTAGTATAAGGTGGTATCTTATTGTGGTTTTGATTTATATTTCCCTGATGCCTAGTGATGCTGAACACGTTTTCAAGTGTATGTTAGCCATTTGTATGCCTTCTTTGGAGAAGTATCTGTTCATGTCTTCTGTCCATTCACTGATTGGATTATTTGGGAAGAGGGGTCTAGAGTTTGATAAGTTCTTTATAGGTCTTAGATACCAACCCTTTATCTGAAATGTCATTTGCAAATATCATCTCCCATTCCGTGGGTTGCCTCCTAGTTTTGTTGACTGTTTCCTTTGCTGTGCAAAAGCTTTTTACCCTGGTGAAGTCTCAAAAGTTCACTTTTGCTTTTGCTTCCTTTAACTTTAGAGTCATGTCTTGAAGGAGGTCGCTGTGGTCAGCATTGAAGAGGTTACTATGTTCTCCTCTAGGATTTTGATAGATTCCTTTCTCACATTGAGGCCTTTCACCTATTTTGAGTTTATCTTTGTGTATGGTGTAAGAGAATGGTTCAGTTTCATCCTTCTGCATGTGGCTGTCCAATTTTCCCAGCACCATTCATTGAAGAGACTGTCTTTTTTCCATTGGATATTCTTTCCTCACTTGTTGAAGATTAGTTGACCATAGAGTTGAGGGTCCATTTCTGGGGTCTCTATTCTGTTGCACTGATCTCTTTGTCTCTTTTTGTGCCAATACCATGCTGTCTTAATCACAGCTTTGTAATATAGCTTGAAGTCAGGCATTGTGATGTCTCCAGCTTTGGTTTTCTTTTTCAACAATTCCCTGGCAATTTGGGAAAAAAACCGAGAGTTGATCCCTTAAGGTCAGGAACACAACAGAGATTCCCACTCTTACCACTTTTGTTCAATGTAGTACTAGAAGTCCTAGCCTCAGCAATCAGACAACAAAGAGAAATAGAGGCATCTAAATTGTCAAAGAAGAAGCCAAACTCTCTCTTCACAGATGACATGATACTTTATCTGGAAAACCAAAGACTTCACACCCAAATTACTAGAAATCATACAACAATTCAGCCACGTGGCAGGATACAGAATCAGTGCAATTTCAACAGAAATGAGTTGCATTTCTATACACTAACAATGTGGCTGAAAAGAGAAATTAAGGAATTGATTCCATTTACAATAGCACCAAAAGCCATAAGATACTATGGATAAGCCTAACCAAAGAGGTAAAGGATCTATACTCTAGAAACTACAGAACACTTATGGAAGAAATTGAGAAAGACACAAAAAGATGGAAAAACATTCCATGTTCATGGATTGGAAGAATAAACATTGTGAAAATGTCTATGCTGCCCAGAGAAATCTACACTTTCAATGCAATCCTTATCAAAATACCATCAACATTTTTCACAGAGCTGGCACAATCTTAAAATTTGTATGGAACCAAAAAGGTATTAAAGCATAGGGACAGGACGCATGGGCAGAAAGAACTGCACTGGGGTTGTGAGGAATAACTGATTATATACTATGGGGCTGGAGGAAGTAAGGAAGTAGAAGCTTTCAAAAGAACTTTCATGTGCTAAAGAAAACCTGTAAGATACCGCAGAGACCTAGCTAGCACTTGTCAAGGGAGGTTGTTTTTCCCTCCTTGTCAAGGTAAGATTGTTTTTCCCTCTAGTAAAGCATTAACGTAAAGATAGTTGGGAGCTTCCAGGAAAGAATGTCACACTCCTCCTACCCAGGAGTCTGGGGAAGGGGGAGGTCACAGGGTGTCTACTTGTGGTTTGCACTCAGCTAGCCTTCTGCTCTCTCATCATTTCTATTGAGGCTTGTTTTTTTCTTAATGACTTTGAGAATGACACAAGTAATACTTGCTCACTATAGAAAAACAAAATAGATAAAGGCACAAGAAAGAAGAAAAATTAAAATAATAATTGCCGATAATATCTTGACATTATAGTATGTTAATCCACATTCACATTTTATACTGATATACCGATCCATTTAAAGGTCTGTAGATTCATGTACCCATGTATATAACTTTACAAAGATGAGATAATCCACAGCAGAATTTCAAACGGTAGTGGAATTCCAGAAGAATGTCTTTTCCATAGGTGTGCCCTATCTAGTTCAGTGGGTTTTAGATTGTCTTCCACAGAGCCCTGATTATTAGTTGAAGGGCTTTGAGTTGGATATCTCCTCTCCCCTTCCAGAATTATGATAATTTTTTCTACTCTTCTGTGCCTCTGGATGCTAATCTGAATGGAATCTCTCAGTAGGCACCTTTACCCTCTGGCTTCTCCTTGGGTTTACCCAGTGAGAGAATTATCAGGACCTCTTCAGAAGAGAAAATAGTGAGATTAGGATATTTATTCTTCCCATTTCCTCTCTTCAGAGGGAGAGTTAATAGCACAAACCTCCTTCTGCTGCTTGGGTTTTAGTAACCAAAACTTACCCTCTCTCCTGCAGCCTAAGGGTAGTGGTAACTTCTCAACTTAGTCATCATGCTGCAAAGCATACCATCCCTGAACATAGTGATTTAAAAGTACAATTATGTATTTATAACAAGATTCTGCAATATTTGCAAGGCTTGGTATTTCCAAAGAAGATATAATAAGGCTGGTTCTACAGGTGCTGAAACATGTTGTAGAACAGAAACATAGCTGCTTCCAGGGTGAAAAATAGCTAAGGTGATGGGCACAAGAATAGGAGGCCCACAGCAAGCAAATAAGAAGGAGCAAGTCCCTTTTTCCTCCTCAAGTCTTCTATTACTCTCTATTGTCCTTGTTGGAAAAGCCTAACAGTGAGCCTCTTGCAAAGATGAAAAAGGGTTCGCAGAGTTCTAGCTTCAGCATTGCAAAGCCAAGCAGACATGGATGGGTTTGAGCAACAGCTTAATAATTGGCAAAATCATTTCTTATAAAAATTAGTGCCTACGTTAGTTAGTTATGTCTGCATAAAAATAGTCCCCAAACTTAGCAACTTACAAAGAACCTCAGACATACATCAATAGTTTATTGTAAGCCAGGCATCCAGGCGTAACTTAGCTGGTTGCACCTGCCTCGGCATCTCTCACTGGCCTGCCATCCAGATGACAATTCTGGCTGCAGTCAGGGCCAGGCTCACCAGGCAGGTCATCTTCCAAGCTGTTCTCATGGCTGTTGACAGGCCTCAAAGACCCACTTCCAAACTCACTCACATGAGTGCTGGAAGATCTCATTTCCTTGCTGGTTCCTGGTTGAAGGTGGCCTTGTTAAAGACTTCCCACTGGGGATGAATTTCTCCTGGTATGTCTAGTCTTGATATGAATGTAGATCAAGGTAGTGGACATCTGATACAGAAGACAGATATACCAATTCTACCCTCCTTGCTCTAGTACCTGCCAAAGAAATGACCAAACCAAAGCTCACTGAAGCTCAGCAATGACATGCTGGTTCCTTTTAAGTTGGATCATGAGTAAAGGAAAAAGGGTAAGAGGGAATGATGCAGACAACTCATTGCAGCATTGACTGTGACAACGCAACGTCCTGACTGTCCTCCCTAATTCCTTCACAGCCTCCAGGAATCCCGTGGGTACTACTAGGTTTTGTGAACAACATCTCTTGTCCAACTCACCCTTAGAGATAGCTCTTTTTTTTTTTTTTAAGATTTTATTTATTTATTTATTTGACAAAGAGAGGCACAGTGAGAGAAGGAACACAAATAGAGGAAGTAGGAGAGGGCTTCCCGCTGAGCAGGGAGCCCTATGCAGGGCTCGATCCCAGGACTCTGGGATTATGACCTGAGCCTAAGGCAGATGCCCAAAGACTGAGCCACCCAGGTGCCCCAGATAGCTTTCTAACAGATTAATTTTGTTAAAGTTAATAATTTTCAGTATTTGCACTCATTAAAAACCCTGAAAAATAAACCAGGGCATAATTTTATTTTTTACATTTTTCTCCAATATGAGATTAATTGCTGCTGGGGCAGAGAAATTCATTACAACAAGGATTTTTTTTTTTTTTTTCTGTTTTTTTTTTTTCTTCTTTGAGAATTTCATCATCTCTCATAGATTGTTTCATGTCTCTTGGAGTATATGTAATATTGATACAGAAATCTTTAAGGCCATTCAATTCTTGGTAAACCATGTAAATTGTTTTCCCTATTCATTTTAGGAGAGTAAATCCAGTAATTAAATATCTGTCTAAATTCTGAAAAAACTGTCTAAATTCTTATTTATCAGTAACTTATTACATTTATTATACAATAGGAGTGTCATGTAGCTTAGTCTATATTATGTATACATATGATGTACACATTATGTTTGGCATATATGATATGTATGTTTGATAAATAGATATCTGTTCTCTATATATTCTTCTTTTAAAGATTTTT
Source organism: Spilogale gracilis (assembly GCA_004023965.1). NCBI lineage: Eukaryota > Metazoa > Chordata > Mammalia > Carnivora > Mephitidae > Spilogale > Spilogale gracilis. The sequence goes on along the minus strand of PITA01000441.1, from coordinate 268,622 downwards.
CTTTATTTCTTTGAGAGAGAGCATGAGCAGGGAAGAAGGGCAAATGGAGAATCAGACTCCCTGCTGAGCAGAAAGATGGATGCCAGGTTCAATCCCAGGACCCTAAGATCGTGACTTAAGCCAGAGGCAGATGCTTAACTGACTCAGCCACCTAGGTGCCCCTATATATTCTATCTATGTATCTATCTATGTATTTATCCATTCACCCCTCCATTATCCACCTATATATCTCATTTCTGTGATGCTGGCAGCTAGATTGCTGGGGACTTTCTGTTGAGCATTCTTAGCTTGGGCTGCTGTAACAAATTGCCATTGATTAAATGGCTTATAAACAACAGAAATTTATTTTCACATTTCTGGAGGGTAGAAGTCTGGGATACAGGTCCTAGCATGGTTGGGTTCTGGTGAGAACTCTCCACATTGTAGATAAGCATCTTCAAGCTGTGTCTTTACATGGCAGAAGGAGAACTAGTTACTTCTCTGCCCTCTTCTTAAAAGGGCACTAATGCCATTCATGAAGGCTTTGTCCTCATGACCTAATTGTTTCCCAAATGCCCTACATACAAGTACCACTGCTTTGAGATTAGGCTTTCAACATACGAATTTTGGAGGGAGACACAAACATTCAGCCCATGACACATTTCCTTAAGCTTTCTTTCTTAGTAATTCCTATAACAGGGAGCAAAATGAGTTTTGACTTCTTTGGCAGGCTTGCAAGTTCTTCCATAAACAGCCTTTTCATTCTGCCAAAATTCAGATAACAAGGAGATAGAGAAAAATTGCATTTATTGAGCATTTACTATGTACCAGCCCATGGAGCTTGACATTTTCAAAAGTTATGTCATATGATTTTTGCCATAATCTAATTATATAGATAATGTTATTTCTCATTTTACTCTCACAAAAACTGACCTATAAAACTCATCTAAAGATGCAAAGAAAATAAATAAGGTAAGCAGGATTTGAAGCTAAAAATCCTTGAAAAGGTTTAAATCTCCTGCCCCTACCAACACTGGTACCATTCCTAGCCCACTTGGTGTCTCTGTGTTTATTAGGAAGAGATGCCTCCTCCATGTGGACAAATCCTCATGGATACCCATCTTGGCAGAAGAATTAGCCTTAATGTGAATTAGAGTAAGGTACTGCTTCTTCTGGATAGATGCCAACTCTGAGCCAGATCACACATCTTAGAGAGTAGAGCATGGGTTTGATTTTTACCTCCATTCACATACATGGTTGGGTCTCTCTTACGTGGAGTACAACCTATAGAAGTGAATGGGATGATCTTTCCTCAACACTACCTCTGCCAAAAAAGATTCTTGTTTAAGATCTCTCCTTTACTCAGATTTCAGCTTTAAGAAGAACTGTATACCTTTATGTCCTAATTTTTTTTCCCTCATCTTTCTCTTAACTTGCTGCATAAGAAATTATTCTGAAACCTAAAGCCAAATTATCTCTCACAGAGTCTGAGGGTCAGGAACCCAGCAGCAACTTAGCTGGGTGGTTCTGCTTTAGCATCTCTCATGAGGGTGTAATCAAGCTGTCAGAGTATCAGTCTTCTGAAGTTTTACTCAGGCCAGAGGATCTGCCTCTCATCCTGCTCAGATGGCTACTGCCACGGGCTTTAGTTCCTCATTGCAGGGGCCTTTCCAAGGGGCTACTTGTAACATGTCTTCCCCAGAGTGAGTGACAAATGAGAAGGGCAAAAGCAACCAAGATGAAAGCTGCAGCGACTTTATAACATAACCTTAGAAAGAATTTACGTACCATTCCTTCTGCTCTATTCTTTCTTTTGGTCACATAGACCAATCCTGGTAACATGACCCTCTTTGGGGGTCATGTCAGACCATGGCTATCACAGATAGCTAAGACTTATGGTCTCATTATATGTGCTAAAAATCTGATGAGATTAAAATGACTGAAATTCAGCGAATCCTAAGTGGTACGTGCATTTAGTGACATTTATTAAAACAAATGTATGTCTGTTCTGATTTTTCTAGGCTTGTGCCCAACCAGTTAAATATTTTGAACATCAATCCTGGAAATAGGTATTATTAATCTCCTCATTTTATAGATGTTAAACGTGAAGTTGTTAGACCTGAATTTCTTCCTCACATACATGCTGTAGTTGAGCTTGGAACCCCAAAACTTCAATTACCATACTGTTACCTCTAGTATATTCAATTTTAACTTCAATCCATCACTTATGGAAGTAAGTTGTCACCCACACTAATATCAAACGTGTTTCTACATGGATAAGTTTCAGTAACATATAAAATATAAAAGGCCCCTTTAAAGCTAACTTGATGTTAAAAAATCCAAAAAAGATATTTTATCATTAGATAGGTCAGAGGCTTGTTTCACCCTTATATCCAAGGGGCAGAGCCCACGCTTCAGATAAAGAGCTTATCTTTTTTTGAAGAGGACATTCTACATTACTATTTTCCTTCTGGCTTGTATAACATTTTAATTTAAGTGTTAAGGGGAGAACACTGTCACCAGATATTTACCTCATGAATGTGACTGCCATAGGAGTGCACTGAGGGTGATGGGGGTTGGAAAGTTCCATACATTTGTATAAGCTCCAAGAGCAAAAAGCCTCAGTTCTATTTATTAAAATTTTCAGTTAAAACTGGTTGACAGAAAAAAAAATGACAATTGAGCTGAAACTTTCTATTTTCAAAGAGATACTAAGCATGTTATGTAAGTGCCACCTGAAGGCTAGGTTTATAAAAAATAGTAGATAACAATAAATATACTGTGTAAAAATAATTAGTGAATGTTATTTATTTTTAAAATATGAACATATGCTTAAGAAGAACAAATGAAAGATATTAATAGCAACCCTCTTATCTAGTCTCTGATTCAGGCAGCGTGTACAATGGCCAGGAGAAACTAAAACTGAAGCAGTAACCTGGATATGAGCTCAGGATGAACCCCAACACTTTGCTGTTGTCTGTTAGGAGTGAAATATGCCCAGCACCCCAGTATGTCAGGGTGTCTTTGGCTCTAGAGTAATGTGAATTAAGACAAAACCTATTTGGTTTGCATAAGCCTTGGATTTTTTATTAACCGTGTGGCTTCCCTCCAGCTATGGAAATCAAGCTCTGTCCAGGGCCAGGTCTGACTAAGAAAATTAGGCTATCACATAATTTCAATAAGCTTACACATTTTAATATCATCTTAAATCCGCTTTTATTTTTTCCATTTCCTACCTAATAACCATTCCCATACTAAGAAGCATGGGGTTTGGGGGCCAAAACCTTCATTTTTTTTTCGGGAGAAATCTTATCTTTCTCAATTAGGCCATAAATAACACTATGGCCCATGCCAGACCTCAAAAAGCCTAAGCAAATATCCATTATATTTTTTACATTTCCACCTATGCCTTTCTTTCAGTGCCTTTTCTGGATGCATGGTCCAAGAGGCTTACTGATTCACAGAATATTCTAATTTGATTGTTTGTGAAGGAAAATAGCAAAGGAAAGATATTATGGAGATGTCTGGCCTCTCAAGACCATGTCACCTTGAGAAGCTCATGTTAGAAGTGTAGAAGCTGATGGGGCATCTGGATGGCTCAGTTGGTTGGGCATCCAACGTTTGATCTCAACTCAAGTCATAAGCTCAGGTCATGATCTCAGGGCCATGAGATCAAGCCCCATGGTAGCTGCTCAGTGCAGAGCCTGCTTGTCCCTCTTCCACTGCCCCTCCCTAACCCTCATGTGTGTGCTTGCTCTCTCTCTCAAATAAATATATATATATATTTATTTATTTTATTATTTTTTTTTAAAGGAAGAAGTATAGAAGCTGAAGCTTCCTGCCTGAATTTCATTTCAATTAGATTTTAATGTCAGATCCCCTCTGATTATTAATACTACGTCACACACTTAATTTGCCCTGTGCTACTGTTGCTGGATCTGTGCTTCCATCATCACTTTTGTCTTTGTCCTGTGTTCCCTCTTGTCTTTGTGAACAAGCTCTCAGTCAAATTCTTATTCTACTCTTGGAAGGGTGGCATTCCTCAACTAAGTTTATAAAATAGAACTTTTTCACTCAAGCTTTAGAAATCAGTATCTTCTTCTCTTTTTTTTTTTTTTTTAAGATTTTATTTATTTATTTGACAGAGAGAGATCACAAGTAGGCAGAGAGACAGGCAGAGAAAGAGGAGGAAGCAGCCTCCCTGCCAAGCAGAGAGCCCGATGCAGGCCTCGATCCCAGGACCCTGAGATGATGACCTGAGCTGAAGGCAGAGGCTTTAACCCACTGAGCCACGCAGGCGCCCAGAAATCAGTATCTTCTTAACATTAATGGTTTAAGACTAATGTGTTCTCAGAATGAAGAAAAAATGGGAAGGGAGGTTTGCAGATTTTAATAGCTCTCCCTTTCCTTCTAATGAAGATTAAAGATTGTATGCTACTTAATGAGACAGCTGTCTATTGACTTGACTTCTATGAAGTTATCTTCTGGATAACAGATAAAATGGACCACTCTAGAGTAAAGAGGAGGTTGTTCTGTTCTGTATATTTAAATCAGCATATGACATTAAGAAAAAAATGAATTTACACACCACAAATGGAAGAACTCTGATATAAATGTATTTGTTGCTTAAGTTTTTACTGTCTTTATGGCAATTGAATCAACTGTCTCTTTTCTCTTTTAAAGCAAATGGATTTGATTTTCTCCCCCGGTATCAGGTGTTAGTAGCTACCAATTACGGTGTAACAAGGATTTTGACTGTGTGAAGTTAGTGGAATGATTATCATGACCAACTAATGACATCCATCATGAATCTGAGAGGGAGGGTGGTCATATGTATCTGTAAAACCTGTTGCATTCCTGGTGTATGTAAGGTTAAAAAAAAACTGACTAAACTTTCCTGTTATTTAATTTTTGTGCTCTAGAGCAGTGTTTCAGGTACTTACAGAATTAGAACTGGGGTTTGGAAATGTAGACTTTCAAAAAGTTTCCTAAGTGATTCCAATGAAAAGCCAGGTTTGGGAAACATTTTTTTAAGGACCAAACTTAATATCAAACATCTTTTGCAACTCCAAGCTAGATGGTAAGCACTGAGCATGTTAGAGTATATCGTGTACATGGTGGGTGGGAGAGGGTAGTGGGTAAGGAAACCAAGCAAATTCTTGTTTCATAGAGTCAAAGGATTATTTTTGTCCTTTGCAGTTTTTTGTTTTTGCGTGTGCATGTTTTTATTAGCTTGGAGATAAATTAGGGAATATAAAAGGTAGGCACAGACTTGTCCAGGAGAACAAGAATGAGATAGAATATAATCTCCATCAGGGTTTTGGGGGCCTCTTGTTTCTAATTTGGAATGGTTCACCTGCCTCATAGAAAGTGGGAGTGGAGAACTGTGGCAACTATTTTGAAATTCATTGAATTACCTGGTAATTGTTTCAAGTTTCCATTTCAATCAGACTCTGGAGACCTAACCATAATTTACTTCCTGGTTGAGTGATCCTAACCATACCTGCACTGTTCTCTTTTAATAAGGTACAATTTTAACACAGACCACAGCATCTTATAAAGAAATACATGAAATCCCTTACCTCTTCCCATACACTTAGAATTTTTTTGCTTCTAAAATCATGGAACAATGAATATCTAATTTTTTTCAGGAACACGTTTGTACATCTATCTGTTCTCTCTCCTCTTACACACACACGATGTAGCTATTTATGTTAATGCATTCTAATAAAGGAAAACTTTGAAAAAGTCCACAGAAATTAAAGTTTCTCAGTATGAATCATGATCTAATGATTAAAAATAACAATGTTTTGTAACATGCAAAATTATAACATATTGCAAAAGATAATTGAAATTCCTGCATATGCCTAGGATATTAATATTTTTCCCTGCTTTTTTGTAATTAGATTGATGTGAGTATTTAAAAATCTGCTCCCCACATGTGCTTAAGGATGCCAGGTTTTTCCTGAGTCATTTTGCCAATTCAGATACTGTGTTTGAACGCATCTTCTATTTCAGTGGTAGTATATACACGTGATATTTTTACATCATTGGAATGCACTAGTATGCTGGGAATATCAGCACAGATGTAAAAACACACTATCATTAAGAGATGATTGACAACAGGGACCTTTATAATCTGATGTGATTTATGTCCTCATTTACCATTTATCTGCCAAAACTGAGAGGCTTCTGGAATGTAGAACAGTTTTGAGGTGTTGCTTTGGACTAACTGTTTGTATCCCCTCCACACCAATTTTGTATGTTAAAATTTAACCCTAATGTGATGATATATGGAAATAGGGACTTTGGGAGATGCTTAGGTCATGAGGGTGGAGTCTTTATGAATAGGATCAGTGCCCTTATGAAAGAGGCCTCAGAGAGCTCCTTCTCCCCTTCCTCCATCTGAGGACACAACAACCAGATGGCCGTCTATGAGCCGGGAAGTGGGCCCCCACCAGCTACTGAACCTGTTGGTGTCTTGGTGTTGAACTTCTCAGCCTCCAGTACTGTAAAAAATAAATTTCAGTGTTTAACCCACTCAGTCCATGGTGTACTGCATTATAGCAGCTAGAACAGATGAAGATAAATATAGACCTTATTTTAGACCAGTTATCTAGAAGCAGAATCTGACCCAGATCTGGATGCACTTGACTTATTGAAGGAGTACACTCAGGAGTAAAGGACTGAAGGAAGCAACACAGGAAGAAGACAGATCAGCAAGGATTGCTCTACTTTGAGGCAAGAGGGTCAGCATTTCCTACCCCTCCCAGTTTATTAGTTTGCTAGAAATATCTTACCAAAATAGCACAGAATGGGTGGCTTCAATGACAGAAGCATATTGTGTCACCGTTCTTGAGGCTGGAAGTCCAAGATCAAGGGGCAGCAGGGTTGATTTCCTCTGAGGGCCACAGGGAAGGATCTGTTCCAGACTCTCCTTGGATTGCAGATGGCCACCATCTTGCTCCCTCTTCACACAGTCCTATCTTTTGTTTTTTTTTTTAAGATTTTATTTTTATTTATTTGACAGAGAGAGAGATCATCACAAGTAGGCAGAGAGGCAGGCAGAGAGAGAGGAGGAAGCAGGCTCCCTGCCGAGCGGAGAGCCTGATGTGGGCCTCCATCCCATGACCCTGAGATCATGACCTGAGCTGAAGGCAGAGGCTTTAACCCACTGAGCCACCCAGGCGCCCTGGTCCTATCTTTTTGCATTAGAGTCACTGGAATCTAATTTTTCTGTCCAAATAACCTCTTCCTATAAGGACACCCATCAGACTGGGTTTGAGCCCACCCTAAGGGCCTCATTTTAATTTAATCACTCTATACATAGGAGCTATGTCCAGATATAGTTACATTCTGAGATACTGGGGGTTAGGTTTCAATGTATGAATGGGGGTGGGGGGCACAATTCAGCTCATAACATCCACCAATCTATCATTCAGTGGCTGAAAGCCACCTCTGTGGAGGATGGTGTGAGTACCCTTCCAGGTGTCTCTAGAAAAAGCACTTAGAACAGCTAGGGCATGGATAGATATACTGGCTGGGAAAGGGAATTTAGACAGAGCACCCTATAGTGTCCATTGCAGCAATGATCAAAAATAGCAACAGCTAGTGTTTCCTGAGCCTTATGAACATATTTTATCAAATTTAGGACCTACTGGTTGTAAAATGCACTATTATTTTAAGTACTATAAAGAAAGAAAAAAAAATGCCCAAGATGGGGATCTAATAGGAAACTGCCACATAAAACTAGGACACCCAAGAGCTAAATCCTTAGTGTCAGAACAAGTAAGTGATAAAAGCACCATGCAGAAAAGAACAATAAGGAACTTTCTTGTGTTGACCTTGGCACAGGGTAGAAGGAAGAAAAAGACAACTCCCCTAAGAATTAGGAGCACAACCTCTTATTAACATGGATTTCTGATATGTATTCTCATTACCAGAGAGGTTCAGAAACCTTAAGCAGAATATTTAAAGTGCTGTCAGGTATATGTATATGATGCTCCAAATAACTGGCAGAAGCAAATACAAATCTGGCAGAAAGTGAAGTAAGATGCCTCTGATGAAAAATAATGAAATAATGTGAAATAATGAGAATAACAGAAAATGATATGAATAAAATAGATAATAATTAATGATAAGGACAGATAAAATTTGGTATGTTCTCAAGCTTATTGCTAGCTGTTGGCAGATAATAGAATGTGGCCCAAATCTGGCTGCCAGAATTTTTGTAAATAAAGTTTTTTGGAATACAGTCTAGCCATTCTGTGGCTGCTTTTGTGCAAGAAAAAAAGACTGGCTAATAGTAGGAGCTCAACAATTTGTAACATGAATGAGAAAATACAGCTAGGAAGTGGCAGACGCAGAATTTGAACCCAGTCACTCCTAATCTGATACTCTTGGAAACTACATTTAAAAATTACTTGAATAGAGATTCCCTTAACCTTTCTACTTATCTAACTTGCCAGAACAATTCATACCATCTCCTCTGATAAAAATACGCTTATTCATGCCTCCAGTAAATTATGTTCAAGAACTTTGTCCCAGCAGCTGAGGTGGATGATTCTTACTTGAATCTCTTTTTTTTTTTTCCTAAAGATTTTATTTATTTGACAGAGAGAAACACAGCTAGAGAGGGAACACAAGCAGAGGAAGTGAGAGGGAGAAGCAGGCTTCCCGCTGAGCAGGGAGCCCAATGCAGGGCTCGATCCAGAGACTCCAGGATCATGACCTGACCTGAAGGCAGAGGCTTAACCACTGAGCCACCCAGGCGCACCTTTAATCAGTATTTTAATTAACTGGCCTCCTGCGGTCTTGAGTACATTGGGGAAGTGGTTGTCTAGACACCAAACTTTATGTAAGGTAGTGGAGGATAAAAAGACAGAAAATGTTTCTCCTTGACAAAATAGCCATTTGTTTTCTAATATATAAAGAAAGTTATTATTTTTGTTAACAGTTAAATTTAAATTAATGCCTTTGGCTCAGGTCTTGATCCCAGGGGTCCTGCGGTTATGCCCCGTGTCACATTCTCTTTTCAGTGGGGAGCTGGCTTCTCCTTCTGCCCCTCTGTTTCTTTCTCCCCGCCACCAAGAAATAAAGAAAATCTTTAAAACAAATGAAGTCTTTATATATGTGTTTATAAATATACCTATAAAATATTCCACATAAACTCTCCTTAAAAGGATAATTTTTAAATAATGGGGAAATAATAGAATATAATACTAGGAAATACTAAGAAAATAACAGGAAAAAAGGAAATGATTGTTTTAAATTATTAAAACTTTTATTTATTTATATTTAAAGATTTTATGTATTTATTTGACAGAAACACAGCAAGAGAGGGAACACAGGCAGGGAGTGAGAGGGAGAAGCAGGCTCCCTCCAAGGAGGGAGCCTGATGCAGAGCCTGATCCTGGTACTCCAGGATCATGACCTGAACTGAAGGCAGACGCTTAATGATTGAGCCATGCGGGTGCCCCAAAACTTTTCTTTTCTTTTCTTTTTTTTTTTTTTTTTAAATGTAAGTAGAATTGTGCTAACCCGCTGGTGATATTAGCAAGAAGGCATGCCTGTCCTCAAGAGACGCTCACTGTCCAGTGGGAGATCCTGTGTTGAACTCAATCAGTTTTGGCTCGCAAGTTTTGGATTTTTTTTTTTTTAAGATTTTATTTATTTGACAGAGAGAAACACAGCCAGAGAGGGAACACAAGCAGGGGGAGTAAAAGAGGGAGAAGCAGGCTTCCCACGGAGCAGGGAGCCTGATGTGGGGCTCGATCTCGGGTCTCCAGGATCATGACCTGAGCCGAAGGCAGTCGCTTAACCAACTGAGCCACCCAGGCGACCCAACGAGTTTTGGATTTTAACCACTATATTCTATTAGCCTTTTCCTGGGAAATGCCATTCTGCATAAAGGTCAATATAATGTGCTTAAGGAACTTTCTGACTTGAGCAGAAAGAAGACATATAAAATGAGTTCTGAACGGCTTTTGGGAGCTCAGCAAGAGAACGGAGAGAGGAAGATGGTTAGGTCAGAGGAAAACCTAGTGCAAAAGTCAGAGGCATGAAACCTCTTAACAAGTTCAGAGAGTTTAAAGTGGTCCAGGGCTAGCAGAGATGGTATGCATGTTGAGTCATGGTGAAGGATAAAGCCAAGAAAAACTGTATACAAAGTCCAGAGTGGGAAGAGATTAAAGAGTCAATCTTGGCCTTCAACCAATGAGTAGTGGAGAACCACTGAAGAATTTAAACAAAGGAATAAGGGACTCATATTTTCATTATCAACAGTCATCCCTTATAACTGAACAGCCTAAAATGGCCTGGAATGGGGAAGGAAGGGGTCTCTCTGAACCTTCCTTATCTGTGTTCTTCGCTGATTTCTCTGCCACTCCTTGGCCTCTTCCCCTCACTCTCTACACCCAAACTCATCCATTTCCATGACTCACAAATCACAAGCAAATGTGGTCCCTCTCCTGAAGAGCAATCTAATGCTGCACACTAACAGCAGCTTGGGGCAGAGGAATCTCAAACTCTACATATCCGAACATGACTCACAGTCTTCCAACCCATATCAGGATCTCAAATCAGTAACTTGTCTCACTATTCCATCAGATAGGCAAACCAAGAAATCAGAAGTTTTCCTAAATTCCTCTTCTTTCCTTTTTCATTGTGGTAAGGACACTTAACACAAAATCTATCCTCTTCAATTTTCTTGTTTTCCCCTCTTCCTGCCTCCTAGAAAGCACCACTCTCCTGTTTCTGAGTTTGATTATTTTAAATACCTCATATAAGTGGAATCATTCAATCTTTGTCCTCTGTCTACATTCCTCTCTATCATCACTTCCTCCATTTTATCCTTCAATTTCAAATGAATACTTGAGTTCTGTTACCTCAAATTATTAATAGGTCCACTGCTGCCTCTTGGTGGGCCCTTGTTAACTCTCTGCAGAGAGTGCCATGGTCATCTCCCAGTACAATAGGTCTCTCTCCGTGTCTAGTCTTGCCCCTCTTCCATCTATTTTCCACACCCTGATATACCATTCTAAAATATCACGCTGCCTCTTGCTTAAAAATCTGTTTCTCCATTGCCTACAAGATAAAGGCAGCACAGTTCTCAACTCCAAATGTACAGTTCAATCTCCTAAAGAGCTTTTAAAATCTATAGATGTCAGAATCCCTGCCCAGAGAGTCAGAATTAAATGGTCTGATGTGAGGCTCTGAATGGCTATTTTTTAAAAGCTTCCCAGGTGATTCTGATGTGCAGCAATGAGTGAGAACCTCTGTCATGAGCCACGTGAGCTGTCAATGATTTACTTCCATCTCAGTCCATAGCTTGTCCTTCACCAATGTTTGAAGCATGATAAATTCTTGAATATGTCAAGCCTCTCCAGCTTTCACTTATGCTACTCTGTGGCTGCACTGCTCTCATTTCCTCCTGACTGTTGGCTGACTTCTCACCTCAAGTAGAACAGACTTTGGTCTCCATGCCATCAGGTACTTCCCCATATTTTAGAGCATCTGTCACTTCACCTGCACTGTTCTTTACCTATCTTCCCCCATAAGAAATAACTCTCCGAGTTGATCAGGTCTAATTTCATTCCTAGTGTTATTCCAGAACCTCACAACTAGAACAGAGATTTTCCAACTATTTTTTAATATAAATATTAAGAGTAATACTACTAATATTTCAGAGTAATTCTCTATAGTAATAGGCTGAGATATACACTGTGGCATGGTTAGCAGCATCCCTGGTCTCTATCCTCTTGATGCTAGTAGTATTCCTCTTCCCACTCATACTAATCAAAAATGTGTTCTCTGAGGGGCAATATCAGCTGTGGGTAAGGACAGCTGAGATGCTAACGCTGACTGGAGGACGGAAGTCACTTAAGATATGGCAGACTTTTACATTCATGGTCCCTGTGAGTCAAGCCTCTCATTTGGTATATCTGTGGAATCCCCCCTCCCCACCATTCTGATGGGGGATTGACCATGTGACTTGCTTTGGCCAATAGTCATCAATAAACATGATGACTATGCAGCTTACAAAGTGCTTGCTGCACTGGGGATTGCTCTCTTGGAATTTAGATACTATGTATGAAGCCCAGGGAGTGTTCTGGAGGATGAACAACCACAAGGAAAGTGAAGCACCTAGATGATTAACAGAAAGAAGCCCAGCTCTCAGCTTACCTATCACCAGAATATGCCCAAGTAAGCCCAGAGTCAGAACCTCCCAGCCAAACCACAGTAGCATGAGACATAATGATTCATTGTTTTAAGCCACTGAGTTGTGGAGTGGCTTATTATGTAGTGATACAGAACATGGAGGTTATTGTAAAAGTCCAGGGGAAGAAACTGAGAGTCTGAGCTAGGATAGCATTCGTGGGAATGGTCATCTTTGTGGGCGTTAGTTTTCTCTGCTAGGCAATCTAGTACATTTCCTAAACTATTTGAACTTAAAAATCACTGATGATATACTTAGGCATCTCTTTAAGGATGTTTAAGGATCAAAAACCCTTATATATCTTTGTAGGTTTTAAATGAAGTGTGTGCCATGTATTGGGCACTTCACAAGCATATTTCATTGAACTCTCCAAAACAACATTATGAGGCAAGGTATGGTATCCTATTTCATAGATGAAGAACTCATAAAGTTAAGAACTTGGTTCCCATCAAATATCTAGTAAATGGTGGAACTAGGATCCAGAGTGAGCTTCATGTGGCTCCCAAGACATTACTTTTAAACACTCTACCATGTTTTTCAAAAAAGTCATTTGTGTAATTTAAGATCTTCTTTATTTGACCTTGGTGGCAGGAAAGAAAAGCAGTGTACCATTTCTTCATTTTCAACAACTTCTTTCATTGGTACATCCATGGCACATCTTTCCAGAAGAATAAATGTGGACTTGGAGTTCCAGCCTATCTTATCAACCACAACAGATTATTTGATGTTAATTAATCAACCCCTGAGTTCTCTTTCCTTTGTCCAAATCTAAGGGAATTCTGTCTTTGCCAGTGAATCCTAAGGCTTTTTGTGAAGCATCATCAGGACCTTGGTTAGACAGAAAGTCAAAGGACAAGGACAGAAGCCAGCAGTGTGCTTGTGCGGAAGGCAAGGATTTAAGGGAGAGAAAGAATGGACGGGCTCCAAGAGGGGCCAAGTTCACTATGAAGGTTATACATTCCTTTGGTGGTTCTATTCACAACCTTCCTGAATGTTGCTCATACCATCTAAAGCCTCTTAACCAAGGATTATAAACTTAAGGAACAGCTCAAGAAAACTAAACTTTTCCCCAAACTTGGAAACATACAGGAACATGCTTAGTTACGCTAATAGTTTTTGCTGCAGTGGGAGCCTTCTGTTGAAATTTGTACCTTCCCACCATCAAAAGCAGTATCAGGGAATTCCACCTGAGAAGCTATTATTTATTAGCCATCATTTGAAACTCAGATTTTGAGATTCCAAATAAAATTAACAGTCAAGACTTTGACTGCTTCCACAGAGAAAGTTGCATAAAATGTCTGTTTAGTCATAGGATCCAAAAATTTCTTACCATATTTAAAATTCTTACTGCCACACTGCCATTAATAATGTCCATTTGGATTTGCTGAATGTATAGTCGTGTGTCCCTTTGTTTCCTCCAAATTGTAATTACACCACTGGCTCAAGATAAGAGCATATTTCATCAAGATGATCAAGAACTAACATTCTTTTGACAGTGTGACATATTAGGTATAGTTGAATGCGATTAACTGACTCTATACATCTAAGTTGATAGTTCTCTGGAAAATAAAATAAAATAAAATTCATTTTGGTGCTTCAATCTAGGCCATTGCAGACTGGGAAAGAATTTTTCTTTACTATTTAATCTGGCACATGGCCAGCAGGGGGCACTGATCAAACATCACTGCTTTTAAAATCAGAAGCCTTGTTCAGGGAATAGTTTTTCAGTGCTATTAGATTTTATTTTTTTCTCTTCAAACCATTTTCTAAGTGGAAGCAAAGTTTTGAAAATGATGTGTACACAAGCCTCGGTAAATGCTTTTTGAATTTGAAATCATTTTCAACACAACTTCAAGCTAAATTTTATACCAGGACTATCCAATTCAATGGCCATTTGCCAAGTGTGGCTACTGAGCATATGAAACATGGTCGTTTTTAATTGAAATGCATCGTTAAGTATAAAACACAGATTTTGAAGACTTAGTACCAAAAAATAATGTCATAATGTTGCTTTACCGCAGTGTTTCTCATCTCAGATGAACAGAGAAATTACAAGGCCCAAATGGTAGAGTGGCATTATGGGAATTACCTGAAAACTACTTTTAAAAAGCCTAAGGCAACCTCAGAGCTTTCATCATCACTCTGAGAGAGTCTTGAACTCAGAGGAGTCTCTGAAACTAACAGTGTGTAACAACAAACAGGAGAAATCTGATCAAAAACAACAACAACAACAACAACAACAAAACAATGTCCTTGGTTAAAGGATAAGGTTTAGAACCATAGCTTCGTATTAAATAAAAATTCACTAAGCCTCTACTTTATTCCAGAGGCTTTCACATAATTACCTCCTTTAATTCTCACAAAAGTTCAGCAAGAGTCAGAATTAGTCTCATGCTGTACTTGAAAAATTGAGACCTAGAGAAGTTAAGCAGCTTTGCTGAGACCACACAGCTGGTAAGTGGCAGAGTGACCTTGGAACTTGGACTTGTTCAGTTTGTTGGATCTAGATGTCACTATCAGATGAACATTCTGGGTCTGGGGTTGGTGACTGGCTGGCAGTCAGTGAGCAGGCTCTCAGGTGGTCATTAGCTGTATTAGTGAAAAAGAAGGGAGCTGATGGGTTGGGAGCAGGGACATCACGTTGGGACAGCCATGGGATGCTGAATAAATCACAGTTGCTCAGAGAGAGGGAACACACACAACAGAAAACAGCCTCTTCTTTTGTGATCTTAATAAGATGAATGTTTCATTGTTCTCACCTCTGGTTGGGGCCTATTTTCAGCAAAATTATCTGCTTTAGAACTATAAGTATTCTGCTGATTAGACAAACTGGGTTCATTAGAAAAGATCAAGCCAAAAAGAAAAGTTAGAGAGAAAGCAGAATTTATCAGCATGGTTCAGACACTTGGGCTTACAGCAGTGTCATTTTCTCCACAACTGGATTTCGGAGAATAGCAAAGCTCTCTCTTTTGTCATCACCCCTACTGTTATCTAGTTTGGAAACTAGGGAAGTGTCACCGTAATTGTGTGCATGGCGTCTTTGTAATTTTCTAAGGCTTTAAATGAGCCAGACTTAAAAAAGTACAGATCAAGCTGGTTTAGGCAAAGTGAAATTCATTCTGCCAAGAAGAAGTAATGGCCTGGTAAAGGCTGAGGTGATCATAATAGCTAATACTTATTGAGCATTGACACTCAGATGAACGGTCATATGCACTATTTCACTTAATCTGCAAACTTACAGAGCTGTCTAGAGTTAGGATTTCAATCACTGAGTCACCATTACACTAATTCATGTTAAGAAAGCAACACAGAAAAAAATCTGCATAGCAGAGGAAACCACCAACAAGAGAAAAAGGCAATCTACTGAATGAGAGGAGATACTTGTGCAGATGATAATATCCGATAATGGGCTAATATCCAAAATATATAAAGAATATACACAACTCAATTATAGCAACAACAGATTAAAAAATGGGCAGAGCATTTGACTAGACCATTTTCTAAAGGCCTATAAATGGCCAATAGGCATATGGAAAGATGCCTGGCATTGCTAATAGGGAAACCCAAACCACAGTGAGGTGTCATCTCAGGTCTGTCACAATGGCTAGAATCAAAAAGACAAGAAACGACAAGTGCTGGTGCTGATGTTGAGAAAAAAGAAGCCCCATGCATGTTGGTGGGAATGTAATTGGCAAACAGCCACGATGGAAAATGGTACGTGGGGGTCCCTCAAAAAGTTAAAAAAACTACCATGAATCAGCTATTCGACTTCTGGGTATTTATTCAAAGAAAAAACAAACACTAATTCAAAGAGACACATGTACCCTTATCTTCATGGCAGCATTATTTATAATACCCAAGATATGTAAACAATGTAAATGTCTATCAATGGATGAATGGATAAAGAAGATGAGATGCGGTATGTGTGCATACACACACACACACACACACACACACACACACACACACACGAGGGCTACTCAGCCATTTAAAAAAAGGAAATCCTGCCATTTGTGAATTTGTGACATGGGGTAGACCTAGAGGGAATTATGCTACATGAAATAAGATAAGACAAATTATACTGTATGATTTGGAATAAAAGAAAAAGTGGAATAAAAAAACACAAAAAACAAAGACCATTAACAAATGAGCAAGCAACAAAAGAGATACAGAGATCAGATGAGGGTTATCAGAGCGGAAGGGTTTGGGGATTAGGGGAGAAAGGGGTGATTATATGGTGATGAATGGGAATTATAGTGATTACTTTATAGTGTACAAAAACATTGAATTATGATGTCACATACCTGAAACTAATATAATGTTATTTACCAATTTTTATCTCAACTAAAAAAGAAAAGAGAAAGTGAGCAGCATATAATTAGCCCTGTCTTATTGAAAATAACACAGGCTGAGAAAGTTTATGGCTGTGCAAACTTACAGAGCTGTCTAGAGTTAGGATTTCAATCACTGAGTCACCATTACACTATCCTGTGTTCCTTAGAGAATGTCTTATTACTATCATGAAAAAAGTTACATTTTCTTTCTTTGGCCCATTTCTTGAAAATAATGCAAAAATCTATATTGAAGGCACTTGCAATGCACTGGATTCTTTTATCTATTTTCATTCTCTTACTAACAAAAAATTGATACCAAATGTAAGTCCATGTATTTATGAAGGCAGTACCTTCATGCTCACCTCATTTTGCTGTTTGCTTTTACTAGAAGAAAGGAATAACTGAGAGCAACCTTTACTGCTGTAATTGGATTTTTGCCATCAGGTATGGCTTGGTACAATTGTATCCGAGAAGAAATAATATATTTTTTGGGTTTAGTTTTATAAAATATATTTTCCGTGACCTTAAAGGTCTTAAATTTTATCCAGGAATGCATTATATCCAATACTTCCAACCTGCTTGTACCTGCTAGCATGGAGGCTAATTTAAGAAGATCTTTCTAATCTTGTCTTCCAACCTTCACAGTGAATATACCCATCTGAAATTTACATTTTTAGTAATCGTGAACTTTGCATAAAACTTCTAAAAATGCTCTTATCTACAAACTGCAGGAACCTGAAGGATAATTTGGTCTCCAAAATCATTACTGAAGCACTTTGGTATACTTTGTGTTGTGTAAAGATTTTGTCATTTCTTTTATTATGACTTTTAAAAATTTTTGTTTAAGGCCTGAAATGTCATGCAGATGGGATTAGATGAACAGTTAAGATTTGAGGAACTATTAATATTATTATTTTATTATTAAGAGTTTGGAGCTTGCATTTTAAGGAAAGCTATTAAGCAGGTCATAGTGGTGGAATTAAGAGTTTTCAACTCTGTTGGAACAGCAAAGGGGCTGTTAAATAAGAGTTTGAGGGCTGAAGCAAGGAAAAGTCATAAAGTGTTTTCTGGGTAGCCTATTGCTTTCTAGTGAAAATTCCTAACTGGAAATTTAAGAGTTATTTGGGGCCTTATAAAATTATAGTGTGCTCCACTGTTAGAAATGACCTAAAACATGGGGCGCCTGGGTGGCTCAGTTGGTTAAGCGACTGCCTTCGGCTCAGGTCATGATCCCAGAGACCCGGGATCCAGTTGCACATTGGGCTCCCTGCTCGGCTCACACTGATGGTGTGCTTATATGCACACGACATACCTCATATGGAGTATTATTTAATCTCCCAAGAAATATACCAGATGATACTGCTATTTTGTCCTTATTTTACACAGCTTCTTAATGGCAGAAGTGAAATTTAAAACCAATCCTGCCTGATTCCAAAGCACAAGCTCTCAGTCTTCCTCTATGGTGTATTTTAATCATTTGTGTTGGCAAAGTGACAAGAAGATGGTTTTGGATTGAGAGAACACAGTGCCTTTTCCTGATTCTTCAATTACTTCTTTGAGCCTAATTTTCCCCATTAGTGAAAGGGGGTGATAATACCTATTTGAGAGGGGTACTGTAAGCATCAAATGAGCTATCTGTGTGAGTGACTTGCCAAAAGTTTACTGCTAATGGAAGATTATATAATTCTTAATATTTCCATATGTGTCTGGATCATTGCAATAGATATTTAGGTGCATATTTTATCCTAATTTATACATTTTTGTTCCTAGGACATGACTGACCATATCTGTCTATCCCATAGTGCCTTACACAAAGAGTTTTATAAACTTTTGAAATTACTGAGTGGGGTCCAAAAATCCTGATGTAAAGAATTATCTTAAAATATGTATATTCTTTATATTTATTTGGCCCAAAAATGCCTCAAACTCTTTCAAAAACAGGTAGGGTAACTATCATATAATGACCACTTGGCTTATTTTGTATAGTACCATGAAAGTGGGAAGATGGAAAGAGTGGCTCAAAATTCTGATGTACCTCTTAGTAGAATGGACAAATTCCTAAATGTTTCTGTTTTAATCTTCCACTCCCTCCTCTATAAAATGAAGATCATAATATTAACCTCATGGGGTTGATTAAATGGTATAATGTAAATAGAAGTACTTTGTAATATATATTATAAAGAGTCACTGTCTACTCCTTCTAAGTCTAGACTAATTTCTATTCATCTTAGAATGACTGGTATATATTGCTGATTCTTAAGAAAATCAAAGTCCTAAATATCCTTTTATTTATGTTTTATTGAGCCTTAATTGATATGTACCGTGTAAGTTTCAGGTGTACAGTATCGGCGTGATATGTTTATATACTGCAATGTGATCACTACTGTAGTGTCAGCTAACATCTCTGTCAAGTCACTAATTGTCACTTTGTGTGTGTGTGTGTGTGTGAGGACAGTTAAGATCTAGTCTCAGCACCTTTGAAATTTATAGTAGGGTATTACTGATTATAATCACCAGACTGTGCATCAGAACTCCACACCTTACTTACCACTTGCAAGTATGTATGCTTAAACCACATCACCCCAACTCTCCCACCCACCCCACAAGACTCTGATAACTACCAATATACTCTATTTTATGAATTCAATTTTTTGATTTCAGAGATAAGTGATATCATAAGTATATGTTTTTCTCTAACTTATCTTATTTAACATAATGCCCTCAAGATCCATCCATATTGTTACACATGGCAGAATTTCCATTTTTCTTGTGGCTAAATAATATGCCATTGTGTATATATGCTATAACTACTTTATCCCTTCATTCATTGATTAATATTTGGGCTCTTCCCCTATCCTGGCTATTGTGAATCATGCTGCAATAAACATAGGAGTGCAGCTATCTCTTTGATGTCCTGTTTTCATTTCCTTTGGATAAACACACTGAAGTGGGATTGTTGAATCATATGTTAGTTCTATTAATTTTTTAAAGGGATCTCCACACTATTTTCCACTAACAGGGCACAAGGGTTCCCCTTTCTCTACATCCTAACCAACACTTGTTACCTTTGTCTTCTTGGTGATAGCCATTCTAACAGGTATAAGGTGATATCTTATAGTTTTCACTTGCCTTTCCCTGCTGATTAGTGATGTGGAGTAACTTTTTGTGCACCTGTTGGTCCTTTTAGAGATTGCTAAAAACATGTATTTTTAAATTACTAAAAAAATGAAATCATGAGGTTTATTATGGAGCACAGATTTTTGCTTTATACTCTATATAGAAAATCGTTTTGTGTGTTTGGACATTACCCAGAAGTGTTGTAATTGATGCATTCCAAATCCTTGATTATTGTTACCAGGGAGAAATAGGCCATGCCCTGTGATGTGTCCTTTGTTTCCCAAGAATCACCCTCCAATTACTTCCTTACTAACCGGTGTTTGATTTTATTTGGACCACCCTCGGGGGGAATTCATAATGCATTTTAGACCATGGTATTTTTATTATTGTTGTTGTTATTTTTATTATTATTTTGCTCTATGTCTCCTTTTCCCAGTTCATGTGTAGCTAAAACTGACCATGTAATAAAATTACAGTCAATGAAGTATAAGTGGAAATCCATGCCAGGGCTTCTAGGGAGGGGGCACTTTCTTTGTTTTGTTTTGTTTTCTTTTCTCTCTCTCTTTCTCTCTCTCTCTCTCTCTTTTTTTTTTTTTTTTTTTTTTTTTTTAGGAAGTGCTTTCTGATAAGAGTCCCCTATAACAGAGAATCCCATTGCTACATTCCTTTCCATTCCTTCCTGTGTGAGGCACTGATGACTTCCTCATATTTGCAGCCATGAGAAATAGACCAATAAATTTGAAATATGCTGTCATCTAATAGAATCCTGATATAATTGAGACTCTCAATAATCCTTGTATAGTCTACCTACAGACTTCTTAAGTAAACAATAAAAATTCTACGATTAAAGCCACTCTTCATTTGGTTATTGTTGTGGTTACTTGGAGATGAATGCATCCTAACTGACATATATTATACTATCTCAAGAATCCAGGAAATAATGGTCATAAAGTAGAGGCTTTATTACTATACTGAAACAATAGCATCTTGAAAGAAGCCATTTTGATTTCAGGAAAAATGGGAACAAAGAAAAACAACTAAGCTCATCAAAAAACCACTAATTCTAATTCTCTCAGTTTTCAGCGAGCCTAACAACATTTATAACATATCCTTCTCATAAAAGACACCAGGTAAGGTTTCACTAATTACATTTGGTGTGTCCAACTGAGAATAAGAACAATGAAAAGAAGGATTTTTAGATTACTGTTCATCAGTCCAAATGACTTAGACATTCTGTACTCTGTTCAGTGTTATTTTGTATATATTTGCTATTTCAAGTTCTGCAAAGGACCTGAAATCATTGTAAAGGAAGTGAAAGTTCAAGCCATCCAGATCCACCACTGAAAAGTCAGACAGTAAAATGACCCAGGAGAAGTGAAAAGTTAGAGTAAGACCATGTAAGGCTAGCTTGGAGTTAGCTTTCTGTCATAGATGCAGTAAGGTGCAACTGCAGTATCTTATTCATGGAGGGACAAATGAGAGATACATTTTAAAGAAACGATTCTGGGGGCGCCTCGGTGGCTCAGCTGGTTAAGCGACTGCTTTGGCTCAGGTCATGATCGCAGAGTCCCGTGATCTAGTCCCACATCAGGCTCCCTGCTCAGCGGGAAGCCTGCTTCTTCCTCTCTCACTCCCCTTGCTTGTGTTCCCTCTCTAGCTGTGTTTCTCTCTGTCAAATAAATAAATAAAAAATCTTAAAAAAAAAGAAAAACTATTCTGACCACAGCATAAATAAGATAGGGGGCATGGGGGAAGTGACCACTGAGCTGTTGTCATAATTTAGGCAGAGATAATGGTATGTAAACGTGGTGCTTGAAAGAAATGACAATGCTTGAAGGCAGTTAACATATATATGAACAGACAGGGGTTTGTGTTAGATATGGACATGCAGAAAATCAGAGTTACAATAAGAAAAGTATGTGAATTTATTATTTAAGAATACCACGTGAAAGACAGAGGACTGTTTGTTGGGATTGGCAAACTAGCCCAAATATTTCAAGGAAATAATATTCAAAGAGAGAGAAAGGTATAGAACACATTGGTGAATATGGTCAACATGGGGGAAGCCTGATGACTGGACTGATGAGGGAGTGATAGTGAATTCTCAGAGTGAAGATATGTAAATCTTGAAGGTAACTGGAGGAAAATGGTAATGCAAGGTTGAAGAGGAAGAAAAATTTTTTTGCATAGGTGAGAGCTGAGCAAGTTTCATGGATCTAATCTGAACAGTGTTTATTTTTCAGATCCTATATGACAAATCATATACTACAACAAGTACAACTTTTGTTGTTTTCCTTTTTCTTAGACTCATTTGGTGCCACTGCAGACAATACAAAAAAAGATGATCAAAAACTACAAGAATTCAAAGGGACTATTTTTGATTTGGAAACGATAGTGCAGCCCCAATGGGATTATAATGTTCCTAGTGACTTCTTCCACAGAAGACATTCCCCAGAGGCTGCTTTTTGCTACCTGCCTTCCTCTTTGACCAAAGATGCTCCAGGAAGAAAAAGAAATCTCTAGCATGCAGTCTTTCTTCTCAAGGGCCTTCTTTTTATTTCCTACTCTCAAGGAAACCATTTCAGTTTTTGTCTCGCTGGCTCATGTTGAAGATAGGCCCTTTTCTACAAATAAGGAGTCAAATAGCTCATGGTAGAATTTTGTATCTGACTTGGAATACTGACTCTTTTGTGGTAGATTTGCCATGTGTTCATAACTTCTCCTTCCTCTTCTTCCTAAGTACTCAAGCTGGATTACATCCCCCAGCCTTTCTTGCTGTAAGGTGAGGTCATGTGGAGTAGAGAATTTGGGCTGAAATGGTACATCTGACTTAAAACCTGCATATGTTTTCCCATATTCTTTTTCCTTTCAGCTAGCTGGAATGGATGCAATGCCAATAGGACAGACTTGGAAGTTACTTGTTGAAGATAATGGTGTCACAAGATAAGACTGTATGTCCCTGATTCACCAGCTAGAGAAGAGCCATCTGATAATCAGAAATTTTTATAAGTAAGAAATAAATTTCTGTTGTTTTCAGTCTCTGAAATCTCAACATTTATCTATAAAACAATTAGCCAAAATAGTAACAAATATATTATTCATCATGTCAAATGTATACTTATCATGGTACTAACATGTTATATATTGATTTATTAAAGAGCCCTCACTATATAATTTTATTATTTTTTATTTAATTCTCTGTTTTAATTCTCTGTTTTATTATTTAATTCTCTTATCAACTCCATGAAGTAGATAATATGCCCATTTTGCCAATGAGGGAGGCTAGGTTTCAGAATGATTACCAAAGTGGGTCCTAACACTCTACAACTCTCCAAAGGTCATTTGGAAACTGTAGTATCTTCATTAAGACACTACTATGAAACAAAGTTCAGAAAGGTTTGCCTCTTCTCTCTGATTTCAACATCAATGCAAAAGTAAGTTCTTTTTTTTTTTAAGATTTTATTTATTTATTTGACAGAGGGAAACATAGCTAGAGAGGGAACACAAGCAGAGGGACTGAGAGAGGGACTTCCGCCGAGCAGGAAGCCTGATGTGGGGCTCGATCCCGCATCTCCAGGATCATGACCTGAGCCAAAAACAGTTGCTTAACCAACTGAGCCACCCAGGTGCCCCCAAAAGTAAGTTCTTAATTCCTCTCTAAATGTGTATGTACAGACTAACTGAAGTAGGTATATCTAATATATAATAAGTAGGTATATCTAGTATATATAATATATAATATAATTAGATATACCTACTAACTGAAGTAGGTATATCTAATATAATATATAATATATAAAGTAGGTATATCTAATATATAACACAGTATTATAATTCATGATAGCATTTTGATTACCTAAAAAAATGAGATGTCCTAACATGTATAAGAAAGGTTAAATGCTAGAACCTCTTTGAAAACAATAAAAAGGGAAAGGTTCTCTCCTGTTAAAATAAGTCTAAGATACAGGACATGACACCTAATAAAAACTTTCCAGACTATACCTTTTCTTGGTGTGACCTATTTAAAATGAACAGCTCAAAACCAGCCTTGCTTGACCTAAGTGTATATGCTTGAGTATTGCACAATCCTGAATATTCACACTATGGTTCATTGAAAAGGCACTGGGCTTTGCAACAAGATTGACAACAAAAGGAAAAATGATGAGGAAAATTGCCTTACTTATCTGCTACAGTACTCTTGATTGCCAACTGTAATTTTACGGTTCATTATAAGAGGGGAAAAAAGTTTGACCATTAACTTGAATACTTGTATATTGTACTGATACAAAGAACAAGTTGCTTGAAACACTCTCTAATGAAGCCACTGTAATTGTGTGTTTTTAAAGCATCATCAGTTTTCATCAGTTTTACCCATGATGGAATTATATGGGGGTAAAATATTTAAAGGTCATCAGACCCTGTAGGACGTGAACCAACTGTAGAAAAGTGAGGATGTTAAAATTACATGGAGTGACACAAGCTATTTTCTGAGTTATCGCTTGATATAGCATGAGATTTGACTGGGTAATTGAGGCAAATGGCACTGCTGTTATAGATGTCATGATAGATCAGATTGGGTCAGAAAACATAACAACTTTAATCACCCCTTAACATAAGAGAACACCAGTCTAAGGTACTGTGGGATGCTCCATTTAAAATTATATTTCCCCATTGTACTAATAGTCCTAAACTTCAGGTCTCCAAGGGACACTTCCTTGTGCAAAGCCCTTGAGTAGTTTCTCATTATTCAGAACTGGGCTGTTCAGCATTATAGCTACTAGCCATACATGATTATTCAACTTAAATAAACTGAAATTTAAAAACTTCAGGTCTTAGTCACAGTAGCCACATTTCAAGCATCCAATGCTTTTATTTTTGTTTACTTATTTATTTATTTATTTTAAAGATTTTTATTTCTTTGATAGAGAGAGAGCACAAGAAGGGGGAGTGGCAGACAGAGGGAGAGGGAGAAACAGTCTCCCCACAGGGCAGGGGGAGCCCAACGTGAGACTCCATCCCAAGACCCTGGGATCATGACCTGAGCCAAAGGCTGTCGCTTAACCAACTGAGCCATCTAGGTGCCCAAGCACCCAGTGCTTTTAGAAGGCTAGTGGCTAATGTACTAGACTGTAAAACTCTACAGCATTTGCATCAACTCAAAAAGTTTTACTTGATAGCTTGGATCCAGAGCTAGACTACCCAATAGCATTGCTACTAGACACAATGGATACTGAACATTTCAGATGTGGCTAGTTCAAACTGAAATGCGCTATAAGTATACAAAACACAGTTTGGAAGATAGTTCAAAAAGAATACTATGTCTCATTAATAATTTGGTGGGCTGATTATATATGGAAATAATATTTTATAGATATGAGTATATAAAATATATTATTTAAATAAATTTCATGTTCCTTACTTTGTAAAATATGACTGCTATAAAATTTAAATTTACATATGTGGTTTGCATTATAGTTGTATTGAATAATGCTGATCTATATTGATAAAGCTTATCTGATAAACACCACCAGGACATAAACTATAATCCAACCAAGTTTAGCTTATTAACTTGCTGGCTCAATGAGTCTGCATACTGAAAGAACCATAGAGATTTTTACCAAACAGAAGAGATACAGTTATAGTGGAACTCTGGGGAACAGTGGAATTTAAGTAAAATTTAAGTGATGTAGTGTTTTAATAGGCTCAGGGCAAAGAATGGTTGTTTGCAAAGGATTTAACCTCAAGCCTGAGGTTAAAGCAGACATTTATGTTCACTTTGCAAACTACAAAGTCAAGATAAATGCAGAATGTATTAAAAACAAAAACAAAAACAAATAAAAATGAAGATTGAAATTCTGCAACCAGGTTGGAAACTGAGGCCATGCTGCTTTGTGTCAAGGTGACTCAGTCCAGTCAAGGGTGGGATGCTCCAGTCTTAATAATATGATTCTTTAATGTTTTTATCCTTTTGCTAATTACAAAAAAAAAATGGGTTTTATAAGCTCATAGTACAACAAAGTGCATATTTCTCGATCCAACATTAAAAGTCCACCTAGGTCTGATTCTGTCATCCCCAGTAATATCTATCATATGCTTCATCATATACACTATGATTATGCAAAAATGTTCTCAGATCAGGACCTGTTCTTGCCATCACTTTGATCTGCATGTATACAAATAATTATTTGCACAAATAATCTCCTCTCCCTAGAATGTTCATCTCACTCCTTCTCTTGAAATCCTTCAAGGCTCTGTTCAAATATCACAGCTTTCTAACTTCTAAAGGCTTTCCAGATTTTACCTGCTATAGTTAAGCAAGCATTAAACAAATATCCAATAACACCTGATCTTGATCTTCATTGGGGAAATTATGGACATACTTTCCATCTTGCATAACACTCATTTGGACATATACCCTCTTTGCCCCCTATTTGTCCAGCTCCTAGAAAGGAAGGGCCATGCTCTGACTTTATAATTCATTTAAAACAGTCCATATCTGGATGGCTGGGTGGCTCAGGTCATGATCCCAGGGTCCTGGGGATTGAGTCCCGCATCAGGTTCATTGCTTAGCAGGGAGTCTGCTTCTCTCTTTGCCTGAAGCTACCTCTGCTTAGTCTCTCTCTCACATAAATAAATAAACTCTTTAATAATAATAATAATAGTAATTATAAAGAATAAAACAGTCTGTTTCACATAGTAAGTTTGTAAAAAATCTGATGGATGAATATTCTTCTATAATGAACAAATACAATAATGTTAGTAATGAAAAAACAAAACAAAACATTCTGCATAGGTTAGGCAGAGAAAGATACTGGGATCTGATGATTTCAAGTCCTGCTTTGTCTTCACTTCAATGCCTTTAATTGTTTAGTTGCCTCACACTCACACTTTAGTTTGCCGATGTAGAATACTCTCTCTCTCTCTCTCTCTCTCTCTCTCTCTCTCTCTCTCTCTCTCTCTCCATCTGTGCATGCTCAAGAGGGAGAGGAAAAAAGTGACCACTGCTTTAGAGAGTCAGTGCAGAGTCAAAACATCTGCATGGCTCCTACTAAACAACCCTATGTCTAATTTGGTAACAGCATCCAATAATCAGCCTTCGTATTAACACCAGATCGACTTAGAAATTTCCTCCTCATCTGTCCATCCATCATCCCTTCACTCATTTTCCACACTTATAATTCATGCCAGACATTGCTAGGCAATGGATGTATATAATGGAAAATTATTAAACACATTTTGTAGACTGTATATAACCATGAATTGGGAAGGCATATCTGTAGATAGTATTCTTTGAGGAGTTATTGTAAAATCATCTATCTTACTATTACCCTGTTACAGCATCAGAAACCCTAATTTCTTTCTTTTTTTTTTTTTTAAGATTTTATTTATTTGACAGAGAGAAACACAGACAGAAAGGGAACACAAGCAGGGGGAATGAGAAAGGGAGAAGCAGGCTTCCCGCCAAGCAGGGAGCCCAATGCTGTACTCAATCCCCAGTCTCTGGGATCATGACCTGAGCTGAAGGTAGTTGCTTAACCAACTGAGCCACCCAGGTGCCCCAGAAAGCCTAATTTTTCTAAGCAGTAATAAAATATATCTTACAGAGGAAATGCTATTATGATACCATAAAGAAACCAAAAATCAAAATTTTGGAAATATTACTTTATCACTTAATTTTTTTTTTAATATTGAGGTACCTCAGACACAAAGACATTTTGTGTTTATTTTTTCCTTAGTTAAAAAAGAAAAAAAAATGGAATAAGAAATACAGCATTGTTTTCCAAACTCTCCTATTATGAATCACACACAAAAAAATGGTTCTCAAGTCAGATCCTGGGGATTATGATTCAGTGAGGTTAGAGAAAGATCTATAAACCAATAGTGTTTTGTTTTATAAAAGTTTGGGTGATTATAAGGAAAGTTTGAGAAATTCTGATTTAGATCTAGCTTCACACTTTAAAGTGTATAACAATCACTGGGAGGTTTGTTAAAAAATGCATTGTATGGTCTCACCTCTAATGCTTCTGATTCAGCAGATCTGAGGTAGGGCCCAGGAATCCGAAATTTTAATGAGCATTTCCAGGTAATTCTGATGCAGGTATGTAGGCCAAAATTTGACAGATACAGATCTGTCATGAATTATGTGAGTTTAGAGGTTGTCTGGTTGATAGCTAGAATTCCAACAACCAGAACAGGATGGGTGTTCAGTAACTACACCTGAATTCAATGAAAGAGCCCTAGGATGCATGTTTTACTTTTTAAAAATCTAGATAAAGGCATTGTTATTTGGGCATAGTAAATGAACTAATTCACTAATAAAATAACAAAGGTTAATTTATTCTAGCACTATTTCAGTCTCTTCAGTACTCTGATGTTCCCATCCATTTATTCATTTATTCCACGAATACTTTTTGAGCTTGTACTATAGACCAGGGCCTCCGTAAGGAACTGGTGATACAGCAGTGAAAAAATAGACACGGTTCCTATCCTGCTAGAAGCCATGGTGTAGGTGGGTTTTCCGGCTGTCTCATAATAGGTAATGAACCATTCCAAAACTACTGGCCTAAAATCCAACAGTCGCTTATTCTGCTCATAAATTTACACTTTGAATAGGGGCAGTGGGACAATCTGTCTCTGTTTCATATGGCATCATCTTAGTAACTAACTGTTGCTGGGAAATCCAGTGTCAAGAGGCTGGTTGGTGCTTGGTGCTGCCAGGTGGGAGCTCATTTCGGGCTTTCAGCTGAGGGGCTGGTCCCTCCCCATGGGGCTTTCTCAGCAGCTGCTTGGGTTCCACACAGCGTGGAAGTCCCAAGGTATGGACTTTTTACATGGGGGCTGGCTTTCCTCAACTACACTGTTCCAGTAGGACAAGGCACAGGCTAGCATGCTACAAGTTAGCCTCTAAAGTCAGAGAATACTACTTCTATTAATTCTATTGGTCAGTCAAATCACAGAGGCTGTCCCAGATTCATAAAATGGGGACTTTTCGAAAACTCCAACTCCCAGAAGGCAGAGTAGCAAAGAATTTTCAGCCATCTTTAATTTACCACAGGGTGAGACAGATATTTTACAATGAACTAAATACACTTGCAGTAAGTACCACTAAGAAAAAGTATCTGGTGCTGTGGGAACATAAAACAGAGGGAGGTAATTAGGAAAGGACCCCCTAAGGAAGGAATATTAAAGATGAGAAAGACTCCATGTCTCAGTGCCACATAAAATATAAGGAGGTAGTAATTAGAAAGCAGGTAGAATAATTAGGCAAAAGAAATGAGGGTAACAATAATAAGGAAGTGCTAGTCTTAATTATTTGCTTTCCCTGTGCCAGACCCTGTTTCTGGACTTGGCATGCATTATCTCATTTAACCCTCACAAAGATCCTAGGATATAAGTAATCATATTCCCATTTTACACATGCTGAGAAATAAAGAATCCCCCAAGATTACACAGCTAGTGAGTGGCAGAGCCAGGGTTTTAGGGTCTTATTGTATTGCAGAAATTTGAGAGTACCGATAGCCTTAAATCAAAGGCTATCACAGTGAGAGGCCACAAATAGCTTGCAAATTCCAATAGGGGAGCTGACACCTGAAGAGAAAGTTAGGCAGAAAGTAAGAGTGAGCAAACACCAAAGACAAACTTCATCTCCAATACCCCTGGCTCTGGAGGATTGCAATTTTCTCACACAGCAGAGTTTTAGAAGGAGATTGAAAAATAACAGCTGGACTCCTATTTTTAAGCAGGGAAGGGGAGTCATTTCCTTTGCTCTGGCTCCATTTCCCCACTCAGATTTTCTTAAACCCCAGAAAGACCCTAACTACCTCTCTCCCCAGGTACAGTGGAAATGGACTCTTCTTCAGAACTGGACAGGCTTTGCTAAATAAGTCATATTCCTTCAAATAAACCTCACAAGGTCTAAGCCACTTGTGTTGGCTTCCACAGGTCTGGTGACAGTACCTGAGTGACGTGGTTCTTAAGGATCTACAGATGTAATACTTCATCTGGACCAGTGTGATATATTATCAGGTATGTGTTGCTTTGGTGATGTATTACTTGGTAAAATAAGGTTAGCTGTCAAAAACTCATTCCAGGGAACTGAAAGTTTGGCTGGGGGAAAAAATTCATTTCAGGCTTTAAAAAAATACATTTTTCATTTGAGTGGAGGGAGAGATGACATGGCTAGATTCAAAAGGCTTGAGGGCCTTGTGAACCCTGGTAGAAAACACATCTTTCAATACAGAAAACTCAAGGGAAAGGTAAGGGCCAAATCAATGAAGCCAGAAACTTCCCTTTGTGAGAGTCAGTCATGTATAATTGTGGAATGGTGCAACATGGGGGACTTTTTTATAACTTCCCACTGCTCTCTCTGTCCTTGAGATGGGATAGGCTGGAAACACTATTTAAGCAGGTATTTCCAGAAACTAAGTTTTCATAATAAACATCTGGAATTAGGGATTTGTACATGGGCCAGAGATGCCTTATTATTTAGCATATCCCTATTTATGGATGCTTTAACAACTGTTGTTTTATAGAGGGTGATAATGTATTCTAAAATGATCTTTAATACTGATATTTAAAAATCTGTTCTTAAATATGTGTGTGTCATCTGAAATTAAAAAAAAAACAACAACAACTGTCTTTCAACATTTTATTTGCTCTCAGATGTGCTGACTAATCTTAGGACTCAATTTATACTTATCTCTAAATTCAGCTTTGAAACCTACCAACTTTTAACTTCTACCTGAGCTTAATATTTTCATGATGATGTGAACCTTCAATAAAAAGGTTTCAGAGAAAATAAGTACCTAAAACAATAAAACAGAAACCACAAACAAACAAAACAAAATAAAACCTTTGAGGGAGCCAAATGGAAGAACTGTTTCTTTTAGGTAAAACAAGCAGGTTGTTAGGAAGTTCTAAAGTTTTAGAGTTGGGATCTGAATTTGGTAACAGTTGGAATTTTTTACTTGTCTAGAAGACAGAAGAGAAGAAAAGATCATCTATTGATCACTGAGGTGAATGTTACTTCCTGATACTAAGAATTATTCAACTGTCAGACTTAAAGCCAGTGATTGTAACACCAAAATATTTATATTTCTTTGTTTTTGCTTTTTAAAATACAATAGAGGGGCGCCTGGGTGGCTCAGGGGGTTAAAGCCTCTGCCTTCGGCTCAGGTCATGATCTCAGGGTTCTGGAATTGAGCCCACATCGGGCTCTCTGCTCATTGGAGAGCTTGCTTCCTCCTCTCTCTCTCTGCCTGCCTCTCTGCCTACTTGTGATTTCTCTCTCCATCAAATAAATAAATAAAATCTTAAAAAAAATAAAAAAAAATACAATAGAGATAAGAAATAGAATGTTATTTCATTTTCCATTGGACTATAATCAGTGTTTTCAAATTTTGTCTACAACAATTTGTTCTAATTAACTAGAACATGCAATTATACCTGCGTGGTCCCATTATATCTTGGTATGGTGGTAGGATTGTGTGGGTTAAGGTGTGTTGGAAAGAGTGATCCAATTACTTATTTAAAAAATGATATAGGGATGCCTGGGTGGCTCAGAGGGTTAAGCCTCTGCCTTCAGCTCAGGTCATGATCTCAGAGTCCTGGAATCGAGCCCCACACTGGGATCTCTGCTCAGCAGGGAGTCTGCTTCCCCCCCACCAACCTGCCTCTCTGCCTATCTGTGATCTCTCTGTGTGTCTAATAAATAAAATCTTAAAAACAAATAAAAAATGACATAAAAAGTCCTATAAACTCAATAGTTTGTGATAAGTTCATGTATTAACATTAGTTTAAGCCTCAGAATAATTTTTCAACTAATGAGCCGATAAACAGTAATTTTATTGTCAAATAAAAATTGCAGTTGCTCAAAAAAAATTGCAAGTGCTCACAGAGCCTTTCACCACTTCTTTGCCAGAAGAAAATATAGCCTTGGGAGAAGAAAACTTTTAAATGTATCAACTGGTATATACTTATAAAATTCCTTTTTAGTTTAAATACACTCTTACTTCATTTGAAATTCCTAGAAATTTTCTGAAGTATTTTCGGTGGAAAGACCCCAGAGATTTATTATACCATATCACATTTTTAAAAAATGTCAATGTGATGGATATTTAATTATTTAATATTTTTTGATGAGTTTAGAATTGGTGATTTGTTACTTGAGAAACTGACAATGATGGATTAAGTTTGATTTATATTGATGATGATGATGGTGATGATGATGATGATGATGATGATGGTGGTGGTGATGGTAATAAAAATAATAATCGGGTATTGCTTTAAAAAAATGTGTTTGTGTTTAAATGCCCAAATCAAATATTAATAGCAAAGCTGAGATAAAGGAAATGCAGAATGGATGGTGGATAGATAGATTCTTTTTTTAAAGCAGGAGAGAATGTGGGAATTCAAAACATCAGAAGTCTTTTTTTTTTTTTTAAACACAGAAGTCTTATAATTAAACCCAAAAGTAGTGAGGTTGTAGGGAAATATTTTTAAATTTAAATTAATGGAAAGATTAAAGAACAGTTTGAATGAACTAGAGACCCCAATATGTGGAAGCAAAGGAGTCTGGAAAGAGACTGTCATGGAAGACATGAGAAACTCTTGGACATCCTCTCATCTGAGAAATGAATTTTGATTGATGTGAGAAAGAGAGGAATAAGTAAGTCAGACTGGCTTACATTGAACTGGTTAGGGGCTATCTTAGTAGATTTTTATAGAATGACATAGGGAAATACTTATTGCAGACTTAAAGCTTTGTCCAATAGAACAGAGTATGTGTGTTAAATTCTTCAGCTAAAACTCATGTGACTGATGGTGTCAGAATGGAGATCTGTCACTATCACCTTACCAGGTGCCTGGACGACCTGGCACAGGGTTAGGATTCATTGTTAAACATGAGGACAGTGCAGGAAGTTATAGGCACTTGATAAAATAATATAGAGTATACCACAAGGAGACATTTGCCTGTCCTACAGCACGCTTACCAGTTTGATAGTTACCTTAAAAGAGAAAGTTTCAAATGCACGTTCTTTTCTCATATGCCTCACTGTTTTATAGCATATTCCTGAGAGTATTAGGAATGATTTCAGGGGATGTGCCAGAGATATCTATTTTTAAACTGACCTGTTTTTCAAATATATTAGAAAAATATATGACTGGATCATGAAACTCATGATTTCATAAGAATGACTGCTTAAGATGAGGTCAAATTAATATTTAAGCACACTTAGAAAAAAATAGCAAGTTTGCATTTCATTAAAAATGTTTAGTTAGCTCACAGATGTAGAAAAAAATAGTCAAGAGGTGGTTAAGTGAAAGACAGAGAACGGAGAACCCCTGGTTCCATATCTTTCCTCCTATAGCCTTTTATGTCTCTGATACATTCTAGATTTCTTGATATGGTTCCCATTCTCTCTCACAACTTACCATATAATTTGAGAGACCCAGTACAAAATGGAAATCCAAGGCTCCCGTATAAAAATTATAGAGAATTCCAAGGTGGTGACAGTAGAGCATTAAATCAAGGGTGGGGTGCTTCTTAGCACAAGGGCCAGTGCAAATACAGAGGTCACGCACCCATGAAGTGGGCTGTACTCCCTCTCCGTGTGAAGAGACAGGTTACGCTGGGATCTGCCAAAATTAGATGTTAGTCTTTGTTGTAGGAAATCTGAGATGCAGAGTCAGAAAATCTGTGGAGGCCTATGTGTGTATATGTGTGTGTGTATGTGTGTGTGTGTTTGGTGGGGGAGTAGGTATTGTTTCCCATGCAAAGTCAGAGCAATTATAACACAATTCTGAAAAAGCCAAACATCACAACTTTCTTTCTTGTTACATATGTAATTCTGTGGATTATAGAAACGGGTCCAAATGGTCTCTTTTGGAAGATCTTAAGGCTGCATACTGCTCTTTCCTATGAAATCCCTATTCCATACAGATAAACATTTCCCAAGTTACTTTTTCCTAGGTTAACTTGAGACTCACAGGACATCACTGCTAGGAAGAATGACATTTCAGCCTCAGTGCACAAAATGGGAGATGATATAACAGCTGTTTTCTTCTCCAGGCTCATTTAACCTCAAATTCCATCACAGCTGCAAAAATCAGAATGTTCTGTCTATCTCTCTCCCTCTCTCTTTCTCATACACCCCCCCACACACACACACCTATCCCTACCCCTCATTTCATGTTCTACCTTCAGATCTCAGCTTAGAGGACATCTCCTCATTTTGCATTTCTAAAGCCCAAGTAAGTTGGTCCTGCTGTGTGCCTTGCTACTTTGCTCTCAGTGATTTTCCCTAGAATAACACTCGCTGTGTTGAAGTTGCTGGCTTGCTTTGTTTTCCTCCAGATAATGGGATGTGTGAAGGTAGGACTGTATCTTGTTGACTGTTCCCTATATTCCGTTAAAACTCCTGGTATATGACACACACTCCATACATAATGGCGAATGAATGACTGAATGATTTCATGCGTCATTTAAAATACATTTGAGATGCAAGAGCATTAAGAATGTCTACAAAAAGACACAAATTAAATGACCTAAATTGTATTTTTACTGCTTATGACTTTTACATTATGGTTTCCATAATGTAAGGTATTTTTAAGTAATTTAGGTATTTTTAAGTATCTTCATCCTTATACTTAGGATCCATACTGTACTTTTCATATAAAGGACTGTTTTTAAAAATATTTTTAATATTCTTTAATGTCTAGTTTTAAAATAGATTTCATATTGAACACCTATGCACACCAAGCCAATAATTTTTTTAAAAGATTTTATTTATTTATTTGACAGAGAGAAACACAGCCAGAGAGGGAACACAAGCAGGGGGAGCGAGAGAGGGAGAAGCAGGCTTCCCGCCGAGCAGGGAGCCCGATGTGGGACTCAATCCCGGGTCTCTGGGATCATGACCTGAGCCGAAGGCAGTCGCTTAACCAACTGAGGCACCCAGGCGCCCCCAAACCAATAATTTTGTTGAAATTTTCACAATAAATGTGCATTTATTATAGTTCTTAAGTAACATTAAAAAAATCACCAATATTTGCCTTTTAAATATATAAATCATGTTTGTGGTCCATTGCTGTCATATATAAACCTACTCTTCTGTCCCATGTAAACAAGTTTTAATATGTGTAACATTCTCTTGTAATAATGGAGACATATGGTAATTCATGTAATAAATAATTTCTGATTGCTTAAATAGAAGTCACAATGAACTTCAAAAATGCGATCTTTTTGACCTTCTAGCTCTAGAGTTTGTTGCCTTGATGTTAGATGCCTATGGTTGTTATAAAAATATCTATTCCTGAGACTCTTAATTCCATAAACTCTGGACTTGGATTTAAGTATTAGCTGTAGATCAACAAATAAATATCCCAATGGGTCCATCTGCTTATGCATATAACATTCAGAGATTGTGTATGATTATATTATTTGGTTCATATGGAAAACTTGATACATTTTCAGCTATCTTAGAGAAGTATTTAATCATTAAGAAATTTTGCAGTAAGGGGTGCCTGGGTGGCTTAGTCAGTTAAGTGCCTGACTCTTAATTTCAGCTTAGGTCATGATCTCAGGGTCCTGAGACCTCAGGGTCCTAACTGCTGCACTTAGCAGGCAATCTACTGGAGATTCTCTCCCTCTCCCTCTGTCCGCCCCCCTCCCTCGCTCCACACACTCGCTCTCTCTCTCTCAAATAAATAAAACTTAAAAAACCTTTTTTTGCAATATATTACGGTATAATGGCTTAAGAAATCTATGAGCTACATGCAAATCAGGTGGATAAATTAAGCTTTGCAGAAAGATATTTCTGCCAGTGAGGTATCTGGTCAAAAGGCTTTAGAAGATTTGGGTGCCTGGGTGGCTCAGTGGGTTAAAGCTCTGCCTTCGGCTCAGGTCATGATCTCAGGGTCCTGGGCTCCAGGCTCTCTGCTCAGCGGGGAGCCTGCTTCCTCCTCTCTCTGCCTGCCTCTCTGCCTACTTGTGATCTCTCTCTGTCACATACATAAATAAAAATCTTAAAAAAAAAGACTTTAGAAGATGTGACAAGGGGATGGACAATCTTAATCCTCTGGTGAAAAAAAATCTGTAAAAATAACAGATTCATCACAAATATTTTCTGCCTTTCTCCATGGAAAGTAAGAGGCTGGAATTGCTGTAATAAAAATAAAAAAGAGTTCTGTTCTTAAGTGGGGATAATTAGGGATGTACAGTTGGTGATGTCTGACTTTCTTTGGATCTATACAATTCATTTCTTACATATTTTCTGCATCAATAGTCATACCTGATTAAAGATAAAATACATAACCTTAGTAAACACATTTTCTTTGCCATTTCCTCTCCTTTCCAGTGTTGGTATTAGACATAAAATGTATTTCCTCAAAGACTATCTTTCATGAACAAGAATGAACATCAGGACCCCCTTTAAAAAAAGATTTATTTATGTATTTATTTATGAGAGTACACACACTCATGAGCAGGGGGAGAGGCAGAGGGAGAAGAATCTTAAGCGGACTCTGACCTGAGCTCAGATCCCTATGACTCCGAGATCATGACCTGAGCTGAAACCATGAAGTGGATGCTTAACCAATTAAGCCACCCTGGTGTCCCCATAGGGAGAGACCTTTTGCCTTTCAGCAAAGAGCAGCACAGAGTTACAAATCTAGTGCCTTGATATCAGCAAACCTTTTTCATATGTTGGCACCATCATGACCAAACTGTAAGAACTTCATCAATAACTTAGCTTCCATTTTTTTTAAGAATTCATTTTTTAGAGTAGTTTTAGCTTTACAACAAAATTGAAGGAATTTACAGAGATTTCCCATATACCTCTTGCCCCAACAAATGCGTATTCCTCATTATCAATATCACTTACCAAAAGATAACTGTTATTGCTGCTGCTTCTCCTTTTTTTAAACCAAGGATGAATTTATATGGACATTATAATCACCGAAAATCTGTAATTTACATTAAGTGTTCACCCCTGGTGTTGTCATATCTTTTGGGTTTAGACAAATTATAATGACATATATCCATCACTATAATACCATACAGAGTATTTTTACTGCTCTAAAATTTTCCTGTGCTTTCCTTATTCATCCCTCTTTCACCTCTACCCCTGGGGACTCCTGCTTTTTCTATTGTTTTCATATTTTGCCTTTACCAGAATGTCATCTAGTGGAACTCACTTAGTATGTAGACTTTACAGGTTGGCCCGTTCACTTAGTAATGAATTTAAGATTCACCATGTCTTTTCATAAATTGACAGCTCTTTTTTTTTGGTGCTGAATAACATATTGTCTGGATATACCACAGTTTATTTACCCATTTACCTACTGAAAGACATGTTGATTGCTTCCAAATTCTGGCAATTATGAATAAAGCTGCTGTAAACGTTGATGTGCAGGTTTGTATATGGCCATACTTTTATTTTTTAATTTTCTATTTAAATTCCAGTTAGTTTAATCATTTGGGTAAATACCAAAGAGTACAATTACTTAACCAACTGAGCCACCCAAGCACCCCAAAGAGTACAATTACTAAATCATGTGAAAACACTGTGTTTAGTTTTGTAAGACACTGCCAAATTGTCTTTCAAAGTGGCTGTACCATTTTGCATCCCCAACAGCAATGCATGAGACTTCTTGTTGCTCCACATGCTCACCATAATTTGGTGGTGTCATTTTTCCAGATTTTCACCATTCTAATATGTTTGCAGTGCTATCTCGTTGTTGTAATCTGCATTTCCCTGATGATCTGTTATGTGGAGCATCTTTTCATATGCTTGTCATCTGTGTATCTTTGTTGAGGCCTTTTGTTAAGGTCTTTGGTCCATTTGTTAATCAGGTTGTGTTCTTACTGCTGGGTTTTACAAGTTCTTTGAATTTTTGGATGACAGTCTTCTCAGATTTGTCTTTAAGCAAATATTTTCTTCTGTGATTTGTCTCCTAATTCTCTTGAATTGTCTTCTGCAGAAGTTTCTAATTTTTATAAAGCTCAATCTATTATTTCTTTTGTGAATTGTGTCTTTGGTGTTGTATCTAAAAAGGTATAACCATACTCAAGGTCATTTAAGTTTTTTCCTATCTTATCTTTTAGAAGTTTAATTGTTTTGCATTTTATACTTAGGTATGTGATCCATTTTATGTTAATGTTTGTGAAACAAGGAAGGTCTGTGTCTAGGTTCATTTTCTGCATTTGGATATCCAGTCATTCAGACACCATTTGTTCCAGAGACAATCTTTGTTCTCTTTTATTGTCTTTGCATTTTTTCCCCAAAGATCAGTTGGCTATATCTTGAGGATATATTTCTGGGCTCTCATTTCAGTTCCAATGGTCTTTCTCTATTCTTTTGCCAATATCAAAGCGTCTTGATGACTGTAGTAGCTTTATAGTAAGCCTTGAGGTTGGACAACATTAGTCTTCCAACATTGCTCTTCTTCAATATGATGTTAGCTATTCTGGGTCTTTTGCTTCTCCCTATTACATTATTATATCAAATAATCCTCCCAACTTTATGAAGACGTATTACTATGAATCTCAGAAAACTAGGGCTTAAGCCATTAAATAACTTGCCTAAGGTCACAAAGGTAATATGTTTTGAAATGAAAATTCACTTGTGGGTATTCTGATTCTGAAATCCATTTGCATTTTTAATGCTTATTTAAAGATCAGCACTAGTATTTCAAAACTGAGGCACTGGAAGGAAATACATTTGTGTTTGTGTTTACGTGTTACCATTCAGAAAATGAAGATTTAAAATAAGCTTTTAGAAGAAATCTAATAACAAAGAGTAGGTCAAAGGCTCAACAGTAGAAGATTGTTTTATCAATAATTCCTTTACATGTCTGTCATTTTGGAATCATACTAGCATTAAGAAATTAGTTCAAAGATGAATTTATCTGAATAGACTATATATAACCTTTCCCATCATCCCCACCCTACTTTCCTGTTTAACACATACACATATGTCATATATGTTAAAAAATGCTATTTCATAAACTTGGGATTCCTGAAAGAAGGTATATACTGAAAAGAACTGAGCTTGCTTAAAATTTATATGACTGTCATGACCAATAAAATATTTACTTGTATGACTTAGAAACCTATGGAAAATAAAGATTAAAATTTGTAAGTTCAAATTCAAGTATGATGAATATGAATGTCAGAAAATGTGCACATTTTGGGCAATACATTAACACTGGACTGGAATCTCCTTGCTGCTCTTTCCTTACAGATTCATGTAATTTTTTAAAAAGATTTATTTTTATTTATTTAAGAGAAAGTGAGAGAGAGAGGGAGAGAGAGAGAGCAAGCGAGAGATGATGAATAAGCAGGCAAAGGGGCAGAGGGAGAAGGGGAAGCAGGCTCCCTGCTGAGCAGGCAGCCCCATACAGGACTCAGTCCCAGGACTCTGGGATCACAACCTGAGCTGAAAGCAGACACTTAACTGACTGAGACCCCTGGGTGCCCCTAATATGATTTTTGAAAGACCTTTTTTATTTAAATTTAAATTTTATTTTTTCTGTGTTCCAAGATCCACTGTTTAAGCATCACACCCAGTGCTCCATGCAATATGTTCCCTCCTTAATACCCACCACAAGGCTCACCCATTCCCCCCAGTCCCCTCCCTTGTAAAACCCTGTTTGTTTCTCAGAGTCCACAGTGTCTCATGGTTTATTTCCCCTTCCAATTTACCCCAATTCACTTTTACTTTCCTTCTCCTAATGTCCTCCATGTTATTCCTTATGTTCCACAAGTAAGTGAAACCAAATGATACTTGACTTTCTCTGCTTGGCTTATTTCACTCAGCATAATCTCCTCCAGTCTCATCCATGCTAATACACAAGTTGGGTATTCATCCTTTCTGATGGAGGCATAATATTCCATTGGATATACAGACCATATCTTCTTCATTCACTTGTCTGTTGAAGGGCACCTTGGATTTTTCCACAGTTTAGTGATTGTGGCCATTGCTGCTATGAACATTTCAGTACATGTGGCCCCTCTTTTCCTTACATCTGTATCTTTGGGGTAAATACCCAGTAGTGCAATTGCAAGGTCATAGGGTAGCTCTATTTTTAATTTTTTTCTTTTCTATTTTTAATTTTTTAAGGAATCTCCACACTGTTTTCCAAAGTGGCTGCACCAACTTGCATTCCCACCAATTGTGTCAGAGGGTTCCCCTTTCTCCACATCTTCTCCAACACTAGTTGTTTCCTCTCCTGTTAATTTTGGCCATTCTAAATGGTATAAGATGGTATCTCAACATGGTTTTCAGTTGCATTTCCCTGATGGCTAATGATGATGACATTTTTTATGTATTTGTTAACCATTGTATGTCTTCTTTGGAGAAGTGTCTGTTCATGTCTTCTGCCCAATTTTTGATATGATTACCTTTTTTGG
This sequence comes from Spilogale gracilis, assembly GCA_004023965.1. Lineage (NCBI taxonomy): Eukaryota > Metazoa > Chordata > Mammalia > Carnivora > Mephitidae > Spilogale > Spilogale gracilis. The sequence goes on along the minus strand of PITA01000441.1, from coordinate 228,562 downwards.
GTGTGCTGGGCTTGAGGAGTTCTTTATAGATCTTGGATATCAGCCCTTTGCTGTAGTGTTATTTGCGAACATCTCCTCCCATTCCATGGGTTGCCTCTTTGTTTTGTTGACTGTTCCTTTGCTGTGCAGAAGCTTTTTATTTTGACAGAGTCCCAAAAGTTCATTTTCACTTTTGTTTCCTTTGCCTTTGGAGAGGTGTCTTGAAAGAAGTTGCTGTGGCCGATATTGAAGAGGTTCCTGCCTATGTTCTCCTCTAGGATTTGATAGATTCCTGCCTCACGTTGAGGACTTTCATCCATATCGAGTTTATCTTTGTGTATGATGTAAGAGAATGGTCCAGTTTCATTGTTCTATAGATAGCTGTCCAAATTCCCCAGCACCATTTATTGAAGAGACTGTCTTTTTTCCACTGGCTAATTTTTCCTATTTTGTTGAAGATTATTTGACCATAGAGTTGAGAGACTATGTCTGGACTCTCTAATCTGTTCCATTGGTCTATGTATCTGTTTTTGTGCCAGTAGTATGCTGGCTTGGTAATCACGGCTTTGTAATAAAGCTTGAAATCAAGCAATGTGATGCCCCCAGTTTTGTTTTTCTTTTTCAACATTTCCTTAACAATTCAAGGTCTTTTCTGGTTCCACACAAATTTTCAGATTGTTTGTTTTAGTATTTTGAAAAATACTGGTGGAATTTTGATCAGGGTGGCATTGAAATTATAGATGGCTCTGGGCAGTACAGACATTTTAACAACATTTATTCTTCCAATCCATGAACGTGGAATGCTTTTCCATCTTTTTGAGTCTTCTTCAATCGAAAGAACAACTTCTTATTCAGAAAAAAGGCCTGACAGACTTGAGCTGCAGCCTCTGGTAAAGTTTGGTTGCCAACTACCATATTAGTATCATAAGCTCTTGAGAAACAAGGCCCACAAATTTCTGATTGAAAATTTGGAGTCTCTAAAATAACTGGCAGTGATATTTACTAGTCAAAATCTTTAGAGTCAAACAACAGATCCATGATTTTGATCTGAGGTATACTCTTTATTAGCTTTGTGATTTGGGGCAAGTTAACTAACCTCAATGACATTATCTGTAACGTGATTAAAAAGCTTCTCTTTCATATTGACTTGATGAATTAGAAGGAGATAATTCAGGTAAAGTTAATATGTTCATAATGCAGCATAAAGTAAGCACATGAAGCATGCTGGATATTTTAATTATCCGTTGTTATAATAAAAATGGTTTCAAATGACTACTATCTCAAAGCTGATTATTGGGACTATGTATTACAGTAACAAGCTAAAAAATCTTACAGTCTTGCACACTTATTTTAGCATTTTAATGCTTGAAACATTATACCCTATTTAAAAACTGTCTAGATTGTCAATGGCTAACTTGAAGAAAAAAAAGGTTTTAAAAGTAAACTGTCAGAGATAGTATAGGCTGTTTAGAAACGTTTCCAACCTCTCTTTATTCTAGTTAATACATTAGTATAACCTGTGTGGGTTGATCTAAGGACTGAGGACACTCAAAGTACCTTTACATTTACCAACAATACAGTCAGAATTAGCTCTCTGAAGGCCAACATGTGAAGGAATTCAGTGTGAAGGGAGGGACAGTGGAACTTGATCATACCATTGATATTTTCTATGACAACATATATGTGGCCTATAATTTTCACTTCATTTGATTGTAATATGTTGGAAATTATGAGGCAACTTATCTTCTGTCTTTTTTAGCCAGAGGTATCTACTTATTTCTATGTGCAATCCTTGTCAACAGGCACTCTGAGACTAAATTATGCCCTATGAAAAATATGAATGAGAAGCCTTGCCTCAGACTTAAGTTTTCCCCTTAAGCTATTGTGGTCCCATGTATCCATTGCTTAGAATTACTCCTAAGTCATCAAGGGATATATTAATACTTGAAAATATGTGAGATATGAACCATTTTAAAACTGTGGGTATTAAGGAGAGCACAGATTACATGGGGCACTGAGTTGTATATGCAAGCAATAAATCATGGAATACTCCATCACAACCTAATGATGTACTCTATGGTGACTAACATAACACAATAAAAATAAATAAATAAAACTATCAGATTAACAAAAGAAAGTTCTGATAATTTTTACTCAATAGTGGTGAGAGTATTTTCAGAAAAATGGCTGCCCACTGCATTACCTATTTACCCTTTGGCCAGTAGGCTGGCTTTCTGTTGATTTCTCAAGAGTAAGGTAGCATCTCTTCCAAATAGCCCCAGAAAATTTATCCTCTTATCTTATTGACCTACATTTTCTGAGAACCTCCATTCTTTAACCAGTATTTGGTAAGGGGAATAGAACCGTGATAATTTCAACACAACAGAGTCCTCTCGGAACTTGGATCAATCCAACCCAAATGATGTGAAAGATGCTGGGGGTCTTCCCTACAATATCCACCAGTTATAGTAGACAGTGTTTTGGTATTTGTCTCCCTTTTCCTTTCTGAGTAAATCCAACTTGTTCCATCCACATATTAATGGGTAGCTGAGGGCAAATGTGACCAAATTCCCTAGCCACAGTTAACTGGCTTAGAAATTGACACCTTTATCCCTTCTTATCCCCTATCTCACTCAAAATCCCTTCCTTGAAAGTTGGGAATGAAGATAAAGAGGCTAGTCTCCCTCCTGGATGCTTGGTTGAAGAAGTCAGATAAAAATCTAGCAGTTGAAGCCAGTGGCCACTCTCTCAGATAGGTAGCAGAGAAAGCTACTATTCGGTGAAACAAAAGAATAAATCATGTGTATAGAAAGAAATAAAATGGAAAGTACACAAAAAAATAACAAAACTACACAAATTTCCAAGATCCGTTATAGCACTCCAGTCCCTTACTGTAGTCATTCCCAAGACCAACCCAATATCCTTATTCTAAATCTCCCTTCTTGATTAATCTAAACTCAGATGAGTTTTCATTGTTTGATACCAAATGAATGTTAAGAAAAATAGGCATCCTTTGCTTAGATAACAGACACCATTTTCTTTCCTACGTATTATATTTTTTCTACACACACACACACACACACACACACACACACACACACACACAACACACAATGTTCAAAGTATATAGGAAGTAATTTATTACCAGGGCTAGAAAATGGAATTTTAGATGCGAATTACTGACTTGAGGATTTTACTTTTCTTGGGGTGAGGTAGAAAATACAGGATCCAATAAGGCAAAAGCCTTATTATTTTTAAAAATATTCATAATGAGATATGGTTTGGTATGATCATAAGAGGAGATGGATTTTGGAGGAAGCAGTGATATTAAAGTAAACGTATGGTTCATCTATAAAATCTTTATATAAACTAACTTTCAGAGTGAGACATGACTTTTTTCTTCCTCTATTCTTAGCTCCTGGGTTTACTATGTAGAAGAATTTGTGGCTTCTCAATATCATTCCATTCTCCTAAAAGAGTCACAACAACCAGGAGAGTAGGGTGAGAATTATTAATGTTCCAGGCCCCTGATACATAATCAGCAATATGTAGTGAGTGGATGATTAAAGCAAATCAAGTTGATATACACCATAAATTTCATGTTCTGACTTTGATATTATAGGAAATTTTTTTCTTATGCTTTTAAATATCAATCCTATACTTTTGTTTATAGAACATAAAATCATATTTAAAACTTAAAATCATTTACACTGGAATCTCTTAGATCTTTGCTACTTAAAGTGTGATCCAGAAATCAGCAGTAATTGCATCATCTGGGGGTTTGTGGAAATGCAGAATCTCCCTATACTTACCAGTTGAATAGAATCTATATTTTAACAAAATCCCCAAGTGTTCCAGTGCACATTAAAGCTCAGGAAGCACTGGGTTACATGATTTTTTTTTCCCTTTCGGATGTTGTTTTGACACTATGAAATAGAAAAAGCCTAACCTTCATAAAGTGTAATATTTTCTACTTACACAGCATCATTTATTTCTTTCACAGATATTTATAACTAATCTGCTATGCCAAATCACAGAAATTTGTAATCAAGTGAGATGAGCTCTAAACCCAAACATTGATCAAAGTGGTATTTAAAAAAATAATAAAGATTTTTATAAAGAGATAATGCTCAACTATGGGGTGTCAGATAGTTTTCTGTTTTGAGATTTACGTGTAGGAAACCATGACTCATACTAAATGAACTATAAAGATTCATAAAACTACTAGATATTGTATTATGTTTATTGGTGTTTGTGTATAGCACTGGCATTTTTCAGGGTATTATCAGTTGGTTTAGAAGATTTTAAGATGTATTCTATTAATAATATAATAATACTATACTATCTCTTGATACTAATTGGCATTAAGTCCAGAAAAACCATCAACTGCATTAGTAGTTGTGCATGAGTATCTCAGAATGTGCTACTATTTCAAATCTGGAAGTCCTCATAAGATCATTTTCTTTCAGAATTAGAGTTGTATATTGTGCCACTTAGCTGTTTATGGCTTTAAGGGGGAATGGCTGTTTATCAGTTATTTAATTACAATGAATTAAAATGTGTACGTATTCATCTATACTCGATTAAAATTGGATATATTGACAAGAAAGTATGGGTGAAAATAGTTTTAGCACTATGCACACCTGATTCCGATTTTATAGATCTCACAACTCATCCTTCTACTGCACCAATTAAGTCATTCTACTAAATTCTCCGAAGGCTAAATGAAGTAAAAATTCTTCCAATAAGCAAATCCACAGGGGAATTTTATCACATCCTTTTATTTTTTTAAACCATGAATACATTATTTTAACCTGAATTAGTTCTTTCAACAAATATTTGTTGAGCCCCTATATGAAGAACATAGTCTGAGTACTGGGACTATGGGAAAACAAATTTCAAACAGTTTCAGAACAGTTTATTTGTGTGTGTGACCATCATTGAAAAAAAAAAGGCTAATCATTCCATCTAATTGTTGCTGTCCATATATTTCAGGCACTAGATAATACTGTAAATAGGTATAACTAGTAAAAAGAGACCTAGTAAGCACTGATATGTCAGTAACTTTGCTAAGCTTTCTAAGTCACTATCTTCTTGAACTTACTAAAAATCCTATGAATTAGATATGTGCTATTTCATTTTGCACACCAAAAAATAGAGGCTCAGAAATGTTTTGGATATCTTATTCAAGATTACAGAAATAAAAAGGGCTGGATCTAGAAATCACAGCCAATGTGCAGGGTGTGTGTGTGTGCGTGTGTGTGTGTGTATTCTTCATTATGAGAGTCTTTGTAAGTTTCTTGATTGTTGAGTAATCACCAAATAAAGAAGCCTCAGAAACAATACAGAAAAGCTCATTCTACAGCACCACCCTTGAGCAAGTAAGGTACCCCTTCTTCTCTGCAAGAGACAAGAAACAAGATAGAACCTTAGTGTTTTTCTTTTTTCTAAAGATTTTTTAAAATTTATTTGACAGAGAGAGACACCACCACACAGGGAACACAGGCAGGGGGAGTAGGAGAGCAAGAGGGAAAAGCAGGCTCTCCAATGAGCAAGGAGCCTGATGCAGGGCTTGATCCCAGGACCCTGGGATCATGAAGGCAGGTTGAAGGCAGCCGCTTAACAATAGAGCCACCCAGGCGCCCCAAACCTTACTGTTTTTCAACATGCACAAGTTCCCTCTTTTGGCCTCCTTTTAAGAAGAGAATGATAATTTATCATAGGCAATATAAGTCCACTAGTATTTTTCTGTCCTATGCCAGTACAAAAATTAATTTTCATAAAGGATGGAGAATGAAAAGAAAGTTTGGGGATGCTTATAACATTTGCCAGAATGCAACCTCTGCCACTTTACCCTATTCCCTTCTTCCTAGACCTTTTTTCCACAGGATGCTTCTGAGCATTACTTTCTGACTTGATGCTTCTCCTTGAAAAAATAATAATACCCTTGTAGGCCAAAGAGAGAGAGGCTGACTGACAGTAGTCAGTATTTTTCACTCTTCCACAGCTAAACTTTTAAAGCAGAAAATGTAAGGCAGGCAACTTTGTATATTCTCTGAGGGCCTTTAAAGTGACCCAAGTATACTTTGTTTTGTAATCACATGGGTCCTGTTAAAGCAGAGGAGAGACTATTTTTATCTAATTGGGTTAGAGCTGGACTCCCCATAGAGACATAAAGAATGGGAATCTAGACCATCATTTTAGAGGTACTTTCAGTTGAAAGAATATTAATGCTGAGCCTTGAACAGGAGTCTTCTAGGTATCAGAGGAATTACAAACTTCTGTATAGGTTCTGCATGAAAGACTCACTGCTACCCCATTGTTATTATTGAATAATACAAGGACCACTGATTTTCCTTTCTTTCTTTTTTATTGTGATGTAATGAAGTTAAGCTTGTTTTGCAATTTTATGAGTAGTCTCTACATTTTGCATGGTTTAATATATTATACATTAAAATTCAATCATCATTCTCTACCACCCACTTTTAACACATTCATAATTGGGAAGAACTAGTTCATTTAAGTCAAATTAATCACACTCTCCAAATTAATATTTGTTTGCATGATGTATACTGGTGGCTACTTCATCTTTTTACATCCTTTCCTTTCTCTTTTTCCCTGCCATCACTTTTATTGGGTGGGGTGTATAATTTTATTTTTTAATAATTTTTTTATTATGGTAGTCATCATACAGTACATGATTGGTTTTTGATGTAGTGTTGCATGATTCATTGTTTGCATATGACCCAGTGCTCCATGCAATACGTGCCCTCCTTAATACCCATCACTTGGCTCATGCATCCCCTCTCCCGCCTCCCCTCTAAAACCCTCAGTTTGATTCCATAGTCTCTTATGGTTCATATTTCCCTCTAATCCCCCCCCTTATTTTTTCCTTCCTTCTCCTAATGTCCTCCATGCTATCCCTTATGTTCCACGAATAAGTGGAACCATATGATAATTGTCTTTTTCTGTTTGACTTATTTCACTTAGCATAATCTCCTCCAGTTCTATCCATTTTTTTTTTTTTTTAGATTTCATTTACTTATTTGACAGAGAGGAACACAGCTAATGAGGGAACACAAGCGGGTGGGGGGGGCAGGGAGAGAGAGAAGCAGGCTTCCTGATGAGCAGGGAGCCTGATGCAGGGCTCAGTCTCAGGATTCCAGGATCATGACCTGAGCTGAAGGCAGACGCTTAGGGACTGAGGCACCCAGGTGCCCCAGTTTCATCCAAGTTGATGCAAATGTTGGGTATTCATCCTTCCTGTTGGTGGAATAATATTCCATTGTATATATGGACAAAGAACATCTTCTTTATTTACTCGTCTGTTGAAGGGCATCTTGGCTCCTCCTATAGTTTGGCTATGTGGACATTGCTGTTATGAACATTGGGGTGCATACGGCTCTTCTTTTCACTATAGCTATATCTTTGAGGTAAATACACAGTAGTGCAATTCTTGGATCATAGGGTAACTCTTTTTAACTTTTTGAGGAAACTCTACATTATTTTCCAAAGTGGCTGTATGAACTTACATTCCCACCAATAGTGTAAGAGGATTCCCCTTTCTCCACAACTTCTCCAACATTTGTTGTGTTCTTTCTTGTCAATGTTTGCCATTCTAGCTGGTGCAGTGGTATCTCAATGTGGTTTTGATTTGAATTTCCCTGGTGGTTATGATGTTGAACATTTTTTCATTTGTCTGTTAGCCCTTTGTATGTCTTTGGAGAAGTGTCTGTTCATGTCTTCTGCCCATGTTCTGATTTGGTTATTTGTTTTTTTGGGTGCTCAGTTTGAGAAGTTCTTTATAGATCTTGGATACCAGCCCTGCATCTGTAGTGTCATTTGCAAGTATCTTCTCCCATTCCGTGGGTTGTTTCCTTGTTTTGTTGACTGTTTTCTTTGCTGTGCAGAAGCTTTTTATATTGATAAAGTCCCAAAAGTTCACTTTCTCTTTTGTTTCCCTTGCCTTTGGAGATGTGTCTTGAAAGAAGTTGCTGTGGCCGATGTCAAAAAGGTTACTGCCTATGTTCTCCTCTAAGATTTTGATGGATTCCTGTCTCACATTGAGGTCTTTCACCCACTTAGAGTTTATCTTTGTATATGATGTAAGAGAATGGTCCAGTTTCATTCTTCTGTATATAGCTCCAATTTTCCCAGCACCATTTATTGAAGAGACTGTCTTTTTTCCATTGGAAATTTTTTCCTGCTTTGTTGATTAGTTGACCACAGAGTTGAGAGTCCATATCTGGGCTCTCTATTCTGTTCCACTGATCTCTGTGTCTGTTTTTGTGCCAGTACCATGCTGTCATAGTGATCACAGCTTTGTAATATAGCTTGAAATAAGGCATTATGATGCCCCAGATTTGTTTTTCTTTTTCAATATTTCCTTGGTGATTCAGGGTCTTTTTTTAGGATTCTTTGTTCAAGCACTTTGAAAAATATCATTGGTATTTTGATCGGGATAGTGTTGAAAGTATAGACTGCTCTGGGCAGCATAGACATTTTAACAGTGTTTATTCTTCTGATCCATGAGCATGGAATGTTTTTCCATCTTTTTGTGTCTTCTTCAATTTCCTTCAGAAGTGTTCTGTAGATTCTAGAGTATAGATCCTTTACCTCTTTGGTTAGTTTATTCCAAGGTATCTTAAGGTTTTTGGTGCTATTGTAAATGGAATTGATTCCCTAATTTCTCTTTCTACAGTTACATTGTTAGTGTATAGGAAACCAACTAATTTCTGTGTATTGACTTTGTATCCTGCTACATTAATGAATTATTGTATGAGTTCTGGTAATTTGGGGATGGAGTTTTTTGGGTTTTCCATATAAAGTATCATGTCATCTGTGAAGAAAGAGAGTTTAACTTCTTCTTTGCCAATTTGAAGATGTTTTATTTCTTTTCATTGTCTGATTGCTGCTGCTAGGACTTCCAGTATTATCTTGAACAACAGTGGCAAGAGTGGGCATCCTTGTCACATTATTGATCTTAAAGGAAAGGCTCTCTAGCTTTTACCTGTGAAGAGTGATATTCGCTGTGGGCTTTTCATAGATATTTTTTTAAAGAAATTGAGGAATATTCCCTCTGCACCTACATGCTGAAGAGTTAATCAGGAAAGGATGCTGTGTTTTGTCAAATGCTTTTCTGCATCAATTGAGAGGACCATATGATTCTTGTCTCTTATTTATGTGTCACACTGACTGATTTGTGAATGTTGAACCACTCTTGTACCCTAGGGATAAATCCCACCTGGTCATCATGGATAATCCTTTTAATGTACTGTTGGATCCTATCAGTGAGCATCTTGTTGAGAATTTTGGTGTCCATATTCATTAGGGATATTGGTCTATAATTCTCCTTTTTGATGAGGTCTTTGCCTGGTTTTGGGATCAAGGTAATGCTGGCTGCATAGAATGAATTTAGAAGTTTTCCTTCTGTTTCTATTTTTTGAAACAGCTTTAGGAGAATAGATATTATTTCTTCTTTGAATGTTTGGTAGAATTCCCCAGGGAATCCATCTGGTCCTGGACTCTTGTATTTTGGGAGGTCTGTGATTACTGCTTCAATCTCGTTACTGGCTATTGGTCTATTCAGGTTGGCAATTTCTTCTTGTTTCAATCTTAGAAGCTTATAGGTTTCTAGGAAGGCACCCATTTCTTCTAGGTTGCTTAATTTATTGGCATATAGTTGTTGATAAAAATTTCTAAGAATTCTATTTCCTTGGTGTTAGTTGTGATCTCTCCCCTTTCATTCATAATTTTATTAATTTGGGTCCTTTCTCTTTTCTTCTGGATGAGTCCAGCAATGGTTTATCTATCTTAATTTTTTCAATGATCCAGCTTCTAGTTTTGCTGTACTGTATTTCTTGTTTCTAATTCATTGATCTCGGCTCTAATCTTCATTATTTTTCTTTCAATGCATGGCTTAGGCTTTATTTGATGTTCTTTCACCAGTTCTTTAAGGTGTAAAGTTAATTTTTGTATTCAGGACTTTTCTTTTTCTTTTTCTTTTTTTTCCAGTGAGGCTTTGATGATTATGCATTTCCCTCTTAGGACCACCTTTCCAGTATCTCATAGGTTTTACACCTTTTTTTTTTTTTTTTAAGATTTTATTTACTTGACAGAGAGAGAGAGATCACAAGTAGGTAGAGAGGCAGGCAGAGAGAGAGAGAGAGGAGAAAGCAGGCTCCCTGCTGAGCAGAGAGTCTGATACAGGCCTTGGTCCCAGGACCCTGAGATCACGACCCGAGCCGAAGGCAAAGGCTTTAACCCACTGAGCCACCCAGGTGCCCTGCACCTGTATATTTTTGTCCTCATTGGTTTCCATAAATTGTTTAAGTTCTTCTTTGACTTTCTTGTTGACCCAAACATTCTTAAGAACGATGGTATTTAGCTTCCAAGTGTTTGAATTTCTTCCAATTTTTTTTTCCTCCAATTTTTTTTCTTGTGATTGAGTTCTAGATTCAGAGTGTTATGGCCAGAGAATATGCAGGGAATCATCTCAATCTTTTGGTATCAGTTGAGACCAAGTGGTCTATTCTGGAGAAAGTTCCATGTGCATTCGAGAGGAATGAGTATTTTGTTGCTTTAGGGTAGAATGTTCTGTATATATTTATGAGATCCACCTGGTCCACTGTGTCATTCAAAACTAATTTTTTTTTTTATTTTCTGCTTAGATTATCTGTCTATTGCTGAGAATGGAGTGTTGAGGTCTCCTACTGTTAACCATTATTATCAATACATCTCTTTATTTTGTCTAACAGTTGGCTTATGTAGTTGGCGGTTCCAATGTTGGGGGCATAGACAGTTACAATTGTTAGGTTCTCTTGTTAGAAAGACCCTTTAAGCATGATGCAGTGTCCTTCTGTATCTCTAACTACAGTCTTTAGCTTAAAATCTAATTTGTCTGATATGAGAATTGCTACCCCAGCTTTCTTTTGAGGTCTGTTGGCATGAAAAATCATTTTCCATCCCTTCACTTTCAGTCTGGATGTATCTTTAGGTTCAAAATGAGTCTCTTGTAGACAGCATATGGATGGATCCTGACTTTTTATCTAAACTGCATCCCTGTGCCATGTCATAGGAACATTTAGGCTGTTCACATTGAAAGTGATTACTTAAAAATATGATTTTGTTGTCATCATCTTGACTGTGAAGTCCGAGTTTCTATAAATTGTCTCTAAATTTTTGTTCTATATCACTGTTAGGGTCTTTCTCCTTTTAGTTTCTCTTAGTATTTCTTGCACAACCAGCTTGGTGGTCACGTATTCTTTCATTTTCTGCTGGTCTTGGAAGCTCCTTGTCTCTCCATCCATTTTGAATGATAGCTTTGCTGAATAAAATATCCTTGGCTGCACGCTATTCTCATTTAGTACTCTATACCTTGCCAGTAGTTTCTGTCTTGCCAGGTCTCTGTGGATAGGTCTGACGTTATTCTGATGTTCCTCCTTCTGTATATAGGATATCTCTTCCTTCTCACTGCTTTCAAGATTGTTTTCTTAGATGTAAGATTTGCAAATCGTACATTTCTATTTCCTTCTTTTCTATCATCATATCCTCTATCACACTAATTCAGTCTTCGGCCTCGTATACCCTGGTGTTCAGTGTGTCCAGCTTAGACTGTATTTCATTCATAGCACTTTTATGTTTGGCCTGATTAAATCCCTTAGATATTATATATTGTTGTTAATATTTTTCTCAAGCCTAGATATTGCCTTGATAACTGTTACTCTGAAGTCAATTTCTGACATCTTGGCTATATCCATATCCATTAGTTCTGAGGCAGAGGCCCCAATCTCTGAATCTTTTCTTTGTTGGGGGCTCCTCCTCTTAGTCATTCTGTTGAGGGGTGGTTGAGGGAATGTTTGGAGTCCAAATTATTGACCACAACCCAGGCAAGATGCACTTGTTTTATTGGGACCTTAGGGCTGTTGACCTCTTGTTCTTCTGCGGGAGGGGCCTGCCACACTGTTACTCAGCAGAGTTGCTGTGCTCCCTGTGTGTGTGAGGGTGATGGGCTCAGTGAAAACCATTTTTTTTGTGGCTTTTATTCTCTGACAGCATTCCCTGGCAGCTTTTCACAGCTCTTCCGAGAGTCAGAGCAGAAGTGACTGTATCCAAACCTCTGTCTCAGAACAGAGAGATCACAGTCTGATCTTCACTGAGCTCTCTAGGCCACACTGTCGCCCAGTAACATCTGTGCTGTAAAAAGCCAGCCTCCTGGGTTGTGCACCCCAGAGCAGCACTCCCGGCCCTCACTTCCAGGTGGGGCACATCTCTGTCCTTTGTGCTTCTAAAACCGCCAGCCACTGGCTCGCTTGCATGCCCCCAAAGCTCCAGGTTTCAGTCTGGGAGGGGCTGCCTTAAAGTCCCTTCCCCATGGCTATAGGTCTACAAGTCTGTGCCCAGTCCACATTGCGCTCCCGTGTTATTTCACCTTCCCTGCTCAAGTGCTTACGGCAGCTCCCTCCCCCTTCTGTTTATCTTCAGACATCTGCCTGCAGAATCATTGCTCCCTGCTTCATACCTCAAGACCAACTGCTGGAGATAATCTGTTTGCAGAGAGCCAGATACATCTTCTTAAATCTCAGGCTGATTTTGTCTGGTACTATTTAGCTCAATGCAGGGGACTGGTTGAAATAGGGTCCCCTACTCCTTTACTTTTTCCTGTTCTTTCCCTGATATCATTAAGCCCAGCTGTACCTTATTTTAAGAAGACAAAAGAAAGAAAAAGAAAGGAAAAAAAAATCTGGGCCCAGAGCTAAGTGTTGGAGATAATGACAGCCAAGAAAGAAAGTGGAATAATGGGCACTTTTCTTAGATGGATTCTTTATAATCCGACAGGTTTATTTAACTTTTGAGTGCCAATGAAATGGTCAAAATAGTACTACATTTAATAAAATATAACATTTGGAAACAGCCAGATTCATATTCTCTCCAGTCGCATCAGAGAAATGATATCCCTAAGCACCAGTTAGGTGTTTAGGGTTTAATTTAAGGAACAAGCATATTGAAAACAATTACCATCCAGTGGTATGCTAGCGATAGCTTATACATTATTTGTATCTCTACCCAAATCCATGTTCAGTGATGTCACACTGTTGATAAGGAATAGGTCATCGTAGGAGTATTTATACCATGGGAATTAAAAAATGGTACAAATCAGGGCCCCAATCCTTTCTTTCGTACCCATAGAGAGCCGCTTATTGAGCATTTGCTAGTATGCCACTACAAGTGACCATACAATTCTTTCTGACCTGAATCATCATCAGCACTAGTTTTTTCTTATACAAATGCATGCCATTATCTACATATCAATGTTCGTTAACTACATGTCAACGTTCATCAACTGTAAATTAATTGGAAAACATTGCCCCTACAGCTCACATATTATATTTCCTGAGTACCTTTGGCACAGATTAGGACCTCAGTCAATATTTTCTGAGTGAACAAATTAGTATACGTAATAAAATAAAAGTCTTATCTATTTTATATATAAAGTTCTTTCCATAAACAAGCACATTTAATGTAGATTTGCTCTTGTTCGAAGTCATATCATACTAATTTATAAGCATCAAGGGAAAGTTTCACATGACAAAGGGGAACAAAATTATTGAGGAGATAGAACTGGATTCCTATGTCACCTAAGCTACTTGCTAACTTTGGAATCTTAGACCAGTTACTCAAATTCTATAGATTTTAGTTTCCCATTGAAAATACAGACTGTTAATCTCAGGAAACAAACTGAAGGTTCCTGGTGGGGGGTGCGGTGAGGAGAGAGGGATAGGGTGGCGAGGTTATGGGCATTGGGGAGGGTATGTGCTATGGTGAGTGCTGTGAATTGTGTAAGATGTGTAAGACTGATGATTCACCTGTATCCATGAAGCAAATAATATATGTTAAATAAATAAATAAATAAATAAATAAATAAATAAATAACATAAAAAAAGGAAATACAGACATTAAAATCAACCAATCATTACTGTAAAGATGCTAGTACTTGGAAGTGTTTGGCACGTAACATGTACTTTAAAATGGCAATCGGTATTGGCAATATAACCAAGACAGTCATAATAATTATTTTTCTATTACTGTTATTTTACTATAATCATCTAAGTATAATTGACTTTTCTAAAAATTATGTGACTGGGATAAAAAGTACCATATATGATTTTTCAGTTAGGGAGACATTGGTAACTTATTTAACTGCACTGAAAATAAATCTCAGTGAGTGGGATTTTATATGAAGAATGGGAATTCAAGAAGATCTGCCCTAAGCACTTTCCTTACCAAATGATATGATTCATTTCCAACTGTCCAGCTAAAATTTGCAATTACATTTGTCTAAATAAGAGATTTAAGTTAACAGTATATTTCTAAGACCAGAGAAAAGCAAGTCCCCAAATAGCTAGGAACTGGAACATAGATACCTCCTGGACTTTATTTTCCATAGGGAAAAAGACAAATAATTATGCAACAGCTTCATTCTAAATTAGTGCTTCTCAAACATCAGTATGTAGCGAAGCCACCAGAGAAGGTTGTAGAAAAAAATGCTGATTACTGCCACCCCATTTACTAACTTCCTACTGAGGGAGGAAGGTTAAAGAAAGAAGAAGAGGGAGAGAAAGGAGAGAAGGAGAAAAGAGAAAGGAATGAATGACAGAAGAAGGAGAGTAGGGGAGAGAGAAGAGGGGAGGCAGCAGAAGAGTCCAGGAGGAGAACGAGAACATTTTTTGAAAGACGCATGTTTACTTCTGAATGTGTTCTGGTATTCTAAAGTCTCAACAATGGTGTTCTATTCCCCCCACCCCACCCCCAGAGTTTTGACATTTGAAAAAGACTGGAATTTATACTGATGTAATTTAGGTAGCTTTATATCTCAAGGTAAGTCACCCCACAGGAAATAGTGCTATAAGTCAAAATGATATTAAGTCATAACTGATTCTCTCAATGAAGCAATGATACAGTCCAGAGCTAAATCTCAGGCCACCATAAAATCAGAGGCATGATCTTTAATCAACTGCAAGTGACATGCCTATACAACATAGAACTTTCTTAAGAGATGTAAATCGGCTAAACTGTGCTTCAGAGTCATTAATGACAACAAATTGCACTTGATATCATACTGCATCCCAGTGTACTCTGTAAAGTTATTAGGCTCTTCATAATCCATGTCCTATTTTTAATTCAACAAGCCATAAGTAAAGGAGAGCCATTGATTCCTGGATATCAGGATTCCATTCCTTAAGAAAATGTGTTATAA
The DNA here is from genome assembly GCA_004023965.1 of Spilogale gracilis. NCBI lineage: Eukaryota > Metazoa > Chordata > Mammalia > Carnivora > Mephitidae > Spilogale > Spilogale gracilis. The sequence continues at coordinate 213,327 of PITA01000441.1, read as the reverse complement.
GCATTTTTTGTTGTTGTTGTTACTATGAGAGTATAAAAATTCTCCAGTAGTTATTTTGACTCATAGATGCCTTTCGTGATCTCTTTTTTCTCTCTTTCTTTTTTTTTAGAGATTTAATTTATTTAAAAAGTTATAAATATATGTTATATTCTGAAAAGGCATTCAATTAAACATGTTGCAATGATCCTATGGGGTTTCTCCTTAATTCACTAATGTAGTGAATTATAGCCCACTTCATTTTTTAAAAGGTTAAGCCACTTTTTCATGTCCAGTTCAGTAATGCTTTGTTTGTTGTTAAGGCATTATTAGGTTCAACCTGAACCTATGTTTAGGTTTCTTGATCTCTTTTTTCTTACCAAAAAAATTGTATGAACCCAGTTATCAGCACTAAAAGTAAATTTATTGTTCTTTGTATCGTAAACAAGTGTTTTTGCTTTCTTTTAAGTAACATATAAACACTAATAATGTAACAACATTAGCAGATACACATTACTTACCTTGGAAGGGTACTAGCTGCCTTGAAACTGCACATACTGACACTTACTAACCATTTTCCCAAACTTCTCAGTCTTTGATTTTTTTTTACAGTTTTTTTGTGTAAATAATTTTGTATAAATAAAATTTTATGAAATTTTGAGGTTAAATTTTTAAGCTTGAATGGTGGTTAGATTTAAAAACACCTTTGGTGGGGGGGATGCCTGATTCAGTCAGTTAAGCGTTCAACTCTTGGTTTCGGCTCATGATCTCATGGGTCATGAGATCAAGCCCCACTTGGGTTGCCATGCTCATGGAGAAGTCTGTTTGAGGATTCTCTCTCCCTCTTTCTTTGCCCCTCCCCCTTGCATGTATATGCTTTCTCTCTGTCTCTCAAATACATAAATAAATCTTTCTTAAAAAACACGTTGGACTGAGTTTTGTTGCAACTTCATAGAATCAAATATTCTTTCTTAAAAGGACATTTAAAAGTAATAATCTAATCACAGACTTCAAATCACATTAGTGCTCTTTCAATATACTGTAAAATTACATATTCATGCAATCGATATTACAGAAACAAACACATCAGAGTCATGTATCAGGCAGGACCCAGCCAGGAGACAGAAAGCATTCCAAGCATTTTAAATATATAATTTAATACAGGGATTTGAGGACATATGCAACATAAAAGTTTACAAAGTGAAGAAGAGAATGAGGAAGGAACACAGAGAATAACAACAGCTGACTCAGCTACTGTGGCTAGATTTTGAGAGATAAAAGAAAAGGACTGGACCAGACCCCAGAGGGTGGTCCAGACCAAGCAGAGCAAGGGAGGAAAAAAGATCCTAATTTTTACCTACCTTAAAAATGTACTTTGCCAAAGAGTAGGATGCATCTGATAAGATAAGAAACACTTCCATATCTACATATGTGTGGCTCTTTAAAGTTGTCCTCATGAAAGAGTCCATACTCTACCAAATGATGATGCCATTGCACAGAATATTTTTATATCTCCATTTTTAGTTTTTACTACTCACAGAAGAAAACGTGTCTTTCCCAGAGTCCATGAATAGCTCATAAATTCGATACCTTGGCTTACTGTTATAATTACTGCACATGACAACATGCTTGCAATTTGCCTGTGATGTAAAGTGTGAATCATCTGATGTTGATTGTCAGATGAGATCTGTCTGTGCTAGCAAGTTTCAAAAGCTTTCCCGTTAGGGAAGTGAAGGATAATGCACTTTTGACTATATGTGTTATCACAAAGTTCATGTTTTATTTAGGGAAGTAGAAATTCCTACCATTTTTATGTTTAAACTACTAACCTCAGTCAATGGTAGAAAAGAGAGAGTTAAGATTTATTGAGTACCTACTGTGAGTTGGGCACTATGCAGGCACTTTGCACACCTTACCTTACAGAATTATGAGATAGATAGTCTGTTTAATGTGATGTAAGATCCATTTTCTGTTCATTACAAACATAAAGCATGAATATTTAAAACTGAACTTCCTGTGGCTTTTAGTGATCTAAACTTATATATTTCATATTCCCACTTATTCTCAGTTTCATTCACTTTGTTGTAAGCAATCTTTAAATCTGGAGGAAATGAGATGATTCCAAATAAATATCATCCTGCTTGAAACATAATTGTGGAGTATATATTACGTTGTTTTTTTTTTTTTAAGGACAGAGACTATCTTATTAACCATTGTTTTCCCAATACCAAGTGCCAAGAGAATGACTTTGGGATGTGTGTGTGTGTGTGTGTGTGTGTGTGTGTGTGTGTGTATGTGTATGTGGTGTTTCCTCAAGCTTATTTGAATTTCTATGTCCAATTATATTCCATGAAGACATTTCTGTGAGTTTTTTTCTACTTCCTATTAAAAAAAAGATTCTCTTCCCAATTATTCATGACTAAACATTTTTTATTTTTACTTCTTTTTGTTTTTTTTGGTAACCTTTTTTGCATTTCTATAGCATCATTCAGTCTATAAGACAAAAAGTGTACAATGTAGAGATAAAGTGATCTTTGAATGCCACTGGGATGTTTCAGACTACAGAACTCTGACAATTCCCTTCCCATATTTGTTTAAGAAGGTGGATCTCTAATATTAGATTTTCTTCATTTTTGAAGATTAAGCTTGTGAGTAACATCAGCATGGTCTCTCAACAATTCTTGTTAGTGGAAAATGCATTCATGTGTTACTAAACACTGTAAGCCTCTCACTGAGACTCTATACAGATGACAATAAGGTTTATTGCCTAAGAGTTTTATGGTTATTTTACATAACTTGGCTTGGGAACATGCTAAGGAACAAACAACTTCTAGGAACTATTTTGTTTTGGTAATTTTGTGTTGTTGAGATCACATTGAGAGGCCGGCAGCTCTGTAGACAATGGAACAATGAGATAGCATATATAAAGTGGAGATGATACCTTGAGGTAATTTTCCTTTGCAAAGTAAAAGGATATTCGGTAATCAGCTATAGTTAATGTGTCTCCAGGATAATATATTCTTGTCCTGAACACAGCATTTTGTTTTTTTTTCCTGCTAACTTATTCCTTTCAGTACTTGTCTTTATCTACCACTCAATTATATATGCATGGGTTCATGGTTTCACATTGTGTGTTTTATTCACACCTTCCTCTACACTTGAAACATTTAATCCAACAGTGTATTATTTATCTCTGCTAAGCATTGTGTTCATACAGGTACAACCTTATCCAAGAACTTCCTAAATACTACATAATTACAGGTCAACAAATACACTTGTTTTGTATGCATTTAACAAAACAAGCACTTGTTTTTAAAAAAGGAAATTTCAAGAAAAGCAGCTTTTTAAAAATTTAATTGACTTTTCCATTGACAGTGGTCAAAATACCACTCGGTGAAAAGTTATTTTGGAAGACAAATAAGCTTCTCTTCTCAATTCTAAGAGAAAGGGAAGAGTCTGGTATATCTTACTGACTGAGGTCTTATTTGTTAATTTGTAAACCCTACTTACTTATAAACTTATACTTGACTATCTATCACAGTGACATCTTTATGAGCATAGGGTGTCTTCTACGTTCTCCTGCATGCTTATCACATTGGTCTTATCACTGAAAGGTAACCTGGAACACTACAGCTTCAGAATGGACTCCATGGCTACTCTGACCCATGCCACTCACTTGCTTTTCCTTGAACCTCGAACCCTCACAAGTATTTACTAACTCCTCTCTTTTGCCAGATTTTGCACTGGCAACTCATGTTGGTTCTTTTTTTTTTTTTTTTTTTTTTTAAGATTTTATTTATTTGACAGAGAGAAACACAGCCAGAGGGGGAACACAAGCAGGGGGAGTGAGAGAGGGAAAAGCAGGCTCGCCGCCCCAAGCAGGAAGCCCGATGTGGGACTTGATCCCAGGTCTCCGGGATCATGACCTGAGCCGAAGGCAGTCGTTTAACCAACTGAGCCACCCAGGCGCCTATCATGTTGGTTCTTAATAGTTCTTGGAGCTTGCACCTTTTGAACGTCATGAAGGAAAATTTCTGAAATAAAGCCCCTGATGTGTCACCAAAATTGGGCAGAGGAAGAAGATAACTTCTCTATGTAATTCACTAATATTCTTTTTCCTTTTAGTAGGGGATTAAATCTTTTGGAACCTTCTTAAACTTTTGTTACCTTTCTAATTTAAAGTGACAAGTTAAATGATAATGCAACTGATGGGGTGAGCAACTGGTCAAGGACCAGCCTGATCAGACTACATAATGTAGCTGAAATTGCTAAAATATGCAGGCCCATTGTAATTTTGACAGAAAACAGTTTCCTGCAGGGCTTGATATCTCCCTAGGTGATATTAAAAGCCAGAAATGTTTGTAAGTACCACATTTCTTTCCAGTAAAGTTGGGAAATCTTAACAACCTTAAACTTAAGTTAAAAATACACACACACGTATATATAACTTTGAGTATCTTGAAATTTTATCTGCATCTATTGTGAATGGGAAATTTGATCAAAAATTACGTTAAAAACAAGACAATAGGCCCAAAATAGATTTGTCCATGCTAAGCTCTGTATCACCATGCCAAGACTTTAACTGTAGTTTCAGCTCTCTCAGAAATGGAATATTAAGCCAGTCCATCAGGAATCATCTGATTAGCTCTAGCTAGGTAATCTGCCTGATAGTTCCCTGCCATCCCCCAAATGAAAGTAACTTTCCAATAACCAAATTGCTTTTTGCCTCATTCAAGTTCTTTGTTCTGTTCCTTTCTGTCTATAAAGTCATTTTGTACAGGTTCCCCAGAGCTCCTTTCTGTCTGCCTGATTGGATGTTACCCAATTCGACCTGGTATTTGCTCAAATAAACCCTTAAAATTTTTAATATGCCTCAGTTTACCTTTTAACAGTTCTGTTGTCACAAGAGGGATCCAAAGAAGATCCCCCTAAGACCCCAGGAGTTAGGAGCAACCCCGCTTACCTGCTGGGTTCCTTGAGCTTGCTGCTTTCTTGCTGCTTCTGGAGGTGGTAGTTAAGTTCCTCTGGGATGCTAGCTCTGCAGTTTTTACATTATGAGCCTTCAGACTTTGAGCGTTTCTTTTTTTCTGGACTGGGTCCCACTTGGAAACTGGACTGGGTGAAGGCTGGACAACGTCCAAGTGGGACGGCATGGGATTTAGAAATCAGTTGGTGAAGCACAGGAGTGAGTTCCAGTTAAGAAACAGATGGGTGCGGGTCTGGGCTAGGTATGACTGACACACTGGAGAGAAACCAGGGTTCCACTGGGTCCACTTAGAAAGCAGACCGTATGCAGGGCTGAAGTCAGTGTCGGTCTGAATCAGAATGGGTACGACTGAGAAGCCAGGCCCATTTCTAGCTGTCCAGGTAAGAACTAGAACCTGGGCGGGATATGATATAGAAACCAAACTGGATTTGGGGTAGGACTGGGTGAGGCAGGACAGGAAACAACTTAGAAAGCAGGCCGGGTATGGTATTAGACAGTGTCCCACTTAGGAACCGGAGTTGGTGCCTGCTGGGCGGTGTCAGGTGTCGAAATGTGTCCGGTTTAGAAAACCTGGCGGGGTGAGAGGTGGGATTAGGTTCCACTTAGAAACTGGATCTGATGCAGGTCGGACAGGTTCTGTGGTTTGGGTCCAATTAGAAACCAGAAGGGACGAGAGGTGGGATTGCGTTGCACGTAAAAAACGTATCTGGTTTACGTATTTGCGTAAAAATTGGATCTGGGCGGGAGCTAGGTCCAATTTAAAGATTTTATTTATTTGACAGAGAGAAACACAGCCAGAGAGGGAACACAAGCAGGGGGAGTGAGAGAGGGAGAAGCAGGCTTCGCGCCTAGCAGGGAGCCCGATGTGGGACTAGATCCCAGGTCTCCAGGATCATGACCTGAGTCGAAGGCAGTTGCTCAACCAACTAAGCCACTCAGGCGCCCCCAATTTAGAAACCAGAGAAAGTATGAGGCTGATCTCATTTGGGAACCAGAATTGGCCCAGCGCCGGGCGGATATGACTTAGAAACCAGATCAGAACCCCGCCAGATTGGGGCCGACTCGAGGTGGACTGGGTCTGACTTGAGGCGTCAGGTGAGTGAAATTTTGTTTTTAAGGTTGAGCAAGTAGATTAACCCTACCAGAGATCTTTTGAATTACAGTGGCCACAGGGGAGAACTTTCTATCCAGACTAATGTATCCATTTATGAGGCACCTTAGAGTAAAAGGGGTCTCAGTCAAGCACTCACTATAATGCAGAGAGGGAAAATTATTTTTCATCTTTTGCAGTTTTTGTTGACCAGTATGAGACCCATCGGACATTCCACTTGCTCCAGACTCTGCAGACAAGATCCTGGGGAAACGTGAAGGAACCGGCACAGGGTAAGAATTCTTATGCTATCTCTTCCTTTGTGCTTGGCAGGCAAAAATCATTCTTGAGAATTAGCTCTTTAAATTAGGTGTGAATTTGCTTTCGGCTACACATTGGTTGTCAATGCTTTTCTCTCCTAGGAACAGCTGCTGCCTTCTTGTTTGTCTTGTTTTGTTTCCCAAGAGCTGGACTTGGTTTTTTGCCTCATTGAAGAGTTCAGATGCTTGCGTGTGCAGACCATTCAACCTTCTTAGGTTGGGGGATCCCCAAAATGTGGCTAGACGGCAATGTGGGTTGTACTTCTTTTGTGGCTAGGGTCCTAGCAACTGTTGCCATCTCGGGGAGGGGGGGAATCGTCTAAGTCCGTTCTTTTTAGGGGTAACTTTGGGTGGTGGGAGGGTAGTATCTTTTGCACCCTCTTTGGGGTTGTATCCAAAGGATTGTTCAATGCCGCCAGCAAGATTTACTATTTGTCCTGGCTGAAACCTGATGAGGAATTTGAGCTTATTATGATAATTATTATTTTTAATAGTAGTTCTGTGGTCCGAAGTTGGTCAGATTGAAAGCTGATGTTCAGAGCCTGATAGGAACTTTTCTTAAAAGGCCCTCTACCCTAAGCTAAAAGGAAAACTACGTTCCCAGAAAGAAAGAAAAACCTGAAGGCTTTGCGAAAGTATTTACTATTACCTTACAAAGCACCCAGCCTTGAATCAAGAATAAGATTCTTAAAATGTCAACATTTCAGTTGAAGATCTTTTTTCTGACACAAAGCAGTAAACCAAAGATAATATAATTGGATGTGGGGGCAACCTCTTAATGTCATTCAGGTTGTAATTTGATTCTTTAAGGAACTAAAAGTAAGTATGAAATCTGGTCTCTACAAGAACAGAAATGTGACTCTGGAAACAGTTCCATGCCCACCTGCTTTTTTTTTTTTTTTAAACCCAATTCCAAAGCCTCTCTTATTCATCACAAAAGGTTTGCAGATATTGTAGAATATCTGGACTTGAGGAATAGTCATCCTTGGTGGATTTCATTAGTTTCTGTGATCTAGGATAATCTTCAGTAAATAAAAGCTAGTTTAAATCTGTTGGTTTAATTAAAACAGGCATATATTTAGAATTATCAGCATTAAATATAATACTTTTATTCTACCTAAGTTTACTGAAATTCAAATAAGCTTATGTTACTTCTGCTACAGAATTTGTCAGCAAAAAAGCAAACTTCATATGATGGTTACTTCTTTAATGTCTCATGAAATTTTCATGAGTAATCCAAACATAATTGTTAAAAACAAGTAAATTAAATAGATGTAAATAAGATAAAAGTATATATGAGCTTCTTACCAATAATTATGCTTTGTGGCATGCCTACTTAAAAAATAGCTTCCAAAATTTTTGGTAACTTGAAAGCTTAAAGTTAAATGGAGATAAGTGAAATGGTACATATTCACTGGCTGTCTAGATCATTTCCAAATAAAATACAAAACTGAAACATTAATTACTAAGTGCAGATTTACCTACTTTTGGCTTCCTTTTACAGAGAAACTAAAAATATGTAGGTCTACAAGTACACATTTTGTGCCACACTGAAAAATTTACTTTCATACTTATGAAAATTATGAAGTGTATTTATAAATTTGGCAGTCCACAGAATGATAGTGATATAGTTCACAATTGCTAACGTTTTAGTTTTCACTAGCAATTAAGAATTCAAAGAGTTAAGAATTTTAATCAGCGTATGTAGTTAAGTATACTTGGAAATCATAAAGGTGAAAAGAAACAACTGTGTGTGAAAAGAAGGCAAGGAAAGTAAAATGATTGTTGTTCTAAAATGAGAAAGAGGAAAAAATAGGAAAAAATCTGAATGGATGTAAAAAAGTAGTAGAAGTTTTGTACAGAAAGAATCTTGGGAAAGGAAATTTATGTATGGTCAAGCTGGCTAAGATAGAAATGAATTTATTTAAGTTTTTAAAGAATTAATTTTAATATCAAAAGTAGAGTAATACAAAATTAGAATTTGATTTTCTTATTATTGAAAGGACAGTTTTCTATCCCAAGGTCCTGGGATCAAGCTCTCCAGTCAGGCTCCCTGCTCTGCTGGAGGTCTGCTTCTCCCTCTCCCACTCCCTCTACTTGTGTTCCCTTTCTCACTGTGTCTCTCAGTCAAAGAAATAAATAAAATCTTAAAAAAAAAAAAGGACAGTTTTCTTGGCCTAGTGGTCTGCTCTTATGAAGGTTTTTATTGTTTTGTTTTTGTTTTACCTTTTAGGTAATCTACCTGGAAAGCAAAGGTTTTGTGTCTTACCAAAATTGGTTAGTGTGCTTCATGTTGTCTTTGATTATTTGATTATTTAATGTCTTTGATTACTTAAGACATTCCAGTCTTCTCAATATTAAAAGAGCAAGTTTTCAGGGTGCCTGAGGCGCTCAGTTGGTTAAAGTGTCTGTCTTTTGGTTTTGACTCAGGTCATGATCTTGGGGTCATGAGATACAGCCCCACATGGGACACTGTGCTCAATGTAGAGTTTGCTTGGGACTCTCTCTCCCTCTCCTTCTGTACCTCCCCTCTGCCCCCTCCCCCAATCATAAATAAATCCTTGGGAAAAAAAGAGCTAAGTTTTGTTCACAATTGTGTAATCTGTATTTGCCTTTAAAATCTTCTGTTGTTATTTGGCTAAATATACAATTGGGTATTATTTCATAATCTGTGATTTTTTTTTAAAGATTTTATTTATTTACTTGACAGAGAGAGAGATCACAAGCAGGCAGAGAGGCAGGCAGAGAGAGAGGAGGAAGCAGGCTCCCTGCTGTGCAAAGAGCCTGATGTGGGCCTTCATCCCAGGACCCTGAGATCATGACCTGAGCCAAAGGCAAAGGTTTTAACCTACTGAGCCACCCAGTTGCCCTAATCTGTGATTTTTTTTTTCTTAAAGACTTTATTTATTTATTTGGCAGAGAAACACAGCCAGAGAGGGAACACAAGCAGGGGGAGTGAGAGAGGGAGAAACAGGCTTCCCGCTGAGCAGGGAGCCCGATGTGGGGCTCGATCCTGGGTCTCCAGAATCATGACCTGAGCAGAAGGCAGTTGCTTAACCAACTGAGCCACCCAGGCGCTCCTAATCTGTGATTTTTTAAAGGATTATTTATTTGAGAGAGAGAGAGAGAGATCATGAGCTGACTGAGAGGTGGAGGGAGGGGCAGAGGGGAGAGAGAGGAAGAAGGATGTTCCTGTTGAGCAGGGAGCCCACTGCAGGGGCTTAATCCCAGAACCTTGGGATCATGACCTGAATTAAAGGCAGATTGCTTAACCATCTCAGCCACCTAAGCACCCATGATCTGTTATCTTATTTAATCAAATGTTCAAACATTTTGATGTTTTCTCAAAATCTAATTTTATTCATTTAAAAAATTTTTTTATGAGGAAACATAGTACTCATTTTAATAAGTACAGTGTCTTTTGTCTTAGTAGCTAAATCTCTAATTGAATATTATAAACAGATATAAAAGTATAGTGAATGATATAGCTAATATCCATTATATTTAGAGATACAATAGAATATTATAGATTTAATTGAAGTTCCTGTATTGCTCTTCTTGGTCCTCTTCTTTTGTCTCTTACCCTTCCCAAAAGGAGCCTCTATCCTGAGGTTGGTTTGTTTCTTTCTTATGCATGATTTTATATTTTCCATATGCATACATTTCCAGAAATAATATGTCATAGTGAGTGTTTTGAAACCTTATATATGTGGAAGAATATTGTGTATGTATCAATCTGCATTTTTTCATGACACTGTTGGAAACCTTTATAGGCTTAGTATATAGTTTGATATAGTGTAGTTTTTGTTTATTTTTCTTTTCACTATAGATATAATGTATTTCAATGTATTTATTTATTTTAGTTTTTTTCCCAGTTTTGTAAAATTGCAAGAACATGTAAAATGGGCATTTTTGTGCATGTCTACTTGTGCATGTAAGTGCAAATTCTTTTAGGTTTCATACCTAGAAATGAAATTGCTTTGTCAAAACACAACTTTATCCAGTCAACTTTACTGTGTCTCAAAGATCTTCCAATATGTTACCTTCTAAAAGCTTTGAAGTTCATAGGACACCTGGGTGGCTTAATCAGTTAAATATCTGCCTTTGGCTCAGGTCATGATCTCAGGGTTCTGGGAGAGCCAGCCTGCATCATTATACACCTTGCTCAGCAGGGAGCCTGCTTCTCCTTCTGACTGCTGTTCCCCCAGCTTGTGCACTCACTCTCTCTCTCTCTGACAAATAAAATCTTTAAAAAGAATGGAAAAAAGAAAAACTTTGATTTTCACTTGGCACATTTTGGGTTTTCATCAATGTAAAATTTTCTGTATTATGTGAGTCAGGGATCACTATTTTGTTCAACATGGAAAATCATTTGTCTTAGAAAAAGTTGTTGATTTTATCTTTTCTCCACTGATTTTATCCTACTTCTGTAGTATGCCAAATTTCCATTTTTCTGGTTTCTGTATTCTGTTCTACTAGTCATCATCCACTTCTGTGCCAATTTCATACAGCCCTAATTATCCCATTTATATAATAAGTTTTAATAGTTGATCAACTTCTTCAGAATTATCTTAGTTTTCTTGTTCCTTTATTATTTTGTATGAATTTTTTAATATCTTCTGAAGTATTTCATATATTCCTCTTAAGATTTTTATTGAATTTCTATTGAATTAGAGGTCAATTTTAGGAAAATCATTACCTATCTATGTAGGTAATTTCCTGTCTCTGTGGGACTACTTTTTATGTCTTTCAACAGTATTTATTTTATTATGTCTTGCATAGTAGTTTTTTGGATTTATTTTTGTGTACTCAAGGTTATTTTGTTATTGTCACCGTTTTCCCCATCACTGAATTTGTTTTACTCTTCAGTAGTACTCGATAAGCCTCTTTCTTTCTTCCTTCCTTCCTTTCTTCCTTCCTTCCTTCCTTCCTTCCTTCCTTCCTTCCTTCCTTCCTTCCTTTCTTTCTAGATTTATTTATTTATTTGATAGAGAGAGAGAGCACAAGCAGGAGGAGCAGGAGAGGGAGTTGCAAGCTCCCCGCTGATCAGGGAGCCTGATGCAGGGCTCAATCTCAGGACCCTCAGATCATGACTTGAGCCGAAGGCAGGAGCTACCGACCAAGCCATCCAGGTGCCCACAATAAGCCCTTTCCAGTCTGAGTCTTGTGTGCTTTTTTTTAATCTAGAGAAAATTTTTATTTTTTTCAAAATTAAATTGTAAATGGAGTTTTTGGCCTCAAACTAATCTTGAGATTTCCCACAGGGTCTCTGGAAAATCTCAGATGATTTGTCTCTCACCTTCATCTGAAGGTGACATGATAAACTCATTAGGCTTATTTGGTATGTTAAATTATGTGGGAAATAAGTGATGATAATAGGATATATGTGTATGGATGTACATTACTAATATAAGTATTCCTGAAATTGACATTACTAGAAGTATGTCATTATTCTCATTGTCCAATTATCATCCTAAATTATCATATGGCATGGAAATAACTACGTTTCCTTACCAAATGATCTTCCACCAGATCTTTGACCATCAGCATTAGTTAGGTGATCTAGAGTGACCTCTGCCATCCCCTAAGAAAAGTAACTTTGCAGTAACCAACCTGTTTTTTTTTCCTCCTTTAAGTTCCTTCTTCCCCCCTCCCCTCTCCCTATAAAAGTCTTTCATCAAGAGCTCCATTCTCTTGCTGGATTGGATACTGCCTGACTCAGATCAGTTTTTGCTCAAATAAACTAATAGTTTTAAACATGCCTCAGTTTATCTTTTAACGAGTATAATACTGCAGTTTAAGGACCCTTGTCTACTTTGTTCCCACAATCAAATTACAAATTATGGTAGGTAAAAACCTCCTTTTCCACTTAACCCTAGGTCCTCTAAGGCAAAACAAATTGGGCATTTTGAGCAGCTATTTAGTATTGTAGTAGTAGGCAATGGGAATAGGGAAAGATTATGTGCAAATTAGTGTGGATCATTTAATGACCCAAGTTAACATGCATATCAGTAACTTTGATGGGGCCTAGAATGTCTTATAAAGGGCTATCATGATGAATATGCATCTGTCATTATCTGTTTTCCAAAAGCAGCTCATTTCTTTTGACTGTATCCTTTATATTTCTGCTAAATGCTCCTAGTGTTTGTACCTTCCACATAGAGATTGCTGTTAGCCCATATTTACCTTTGTACAAAAAAGAAAAAAAAGCACTACTTCTGATATATTCAACACCATAGCAGGGCTCATGGCAAGACTGTTATTTTGGGGGGCCCAGTGTAAAAAGAAAATGTGAGACTCTTTGTTAACAGAAAATCTTGGGGTACTAGGTGGCTCAGTCTGTTAATCATCTGACTCCTGGTTTTGGATCAGGTGGTGCAGGGTCCCGAAATCGAGCTCCACGTGGGCCTCCATGTTCAGCACAGAGTCTGCTTCTGCCTCTCCCTCTGCTCCTCCCCCCATGCTCTGTCTCTCCTTCTCCCTCTCCGTCTCTTGAATAAATGAATAAAATCTTAAAAAAGAAAAAAGAAAGTCTTAATAATTTTAAGACAACAATAATAGAGCATTAAACCAAGTTCAAAAAACCCTTCAAGTTTGGACCCGTGTGACTGCATAGGCTACATGTCCATGAACATGGCCCTGGTTCATGGTTTGGTCACTGCAGCAAAAGCTGGATTTTGAACCACATTTGCCCTCTCAGAGCCAAATACTCTCACTCAGGAATAGTGTAAGGCCTTGTTAACCAGACTGAAATGGATTCTAGCATTGGCAGGAATTATATAAATTAAATGCATATTAAGGTGGTATTAACTCCAATTCCCATGTTTGGCTATACTAGTTTTCTGAATTTTCACCCTGGAATCTGAGCATGCCTGGTTCCCCAGAGCATTCTCATATATAGGATGGTAAGTGGTAAGTGGGACACTAAGTAACTTTTCATTTTGATCCAGCTGAGCATCCAATCAAAACTGTAGATGGTTTAATTATTTGTGACTCATTTGAATAGCTTAGTCATAGGGGTAGGAGGTAGTGTACTATAATATATTAGACTTGGAGATTAGATCTGAGTGCGAATCCAGAGTATATTACTTCTTGGTTGGGAAAATTTGGCCAAATAATTTAAATCTTTAAGTCCCTCATCTGCAAAATAGGAAAAATATTTATAACAGAGTAAGTTAGATTCACCTCTGTGATAACATTCACTAAATAATATTTCTAATTGTGGAAAAGTAAACTCAGGTTTTTTTTTTCTAAATAACAAATAATCTATTAATAATGGCTTTGGTGAAGAATGTCTCAAGTTATTACAAATGATGCTATACAAATCTGAAATAGAATTTCTAAAGTAAATGAATTAAGATCTTTTGTAAGGAGAAAAGGGGTTATGAAATTAAGAATGAGATAATGTCAAATGTAAAATGACATGAAGATTTTCTTTAATAATACTGTAATAGAAGCTTACATGAGGATGTTAGTAATTTTCTGTATGTGTATTTGTGTGTTCTATGGGAAGAAATTTTTCTTGTTATAATTGTGCTTTTATTTGCCAAGACCAGTTATTTAAATAAACATCAGCATGGATATTAAGAGACTTAATGTGGATGAACAATACAAAGGTAAATAACTAATACTCTATGGAGAGAAAGCAAAGAATTTAATTTGGAAAACCTTGCGTCTTAGCCAGTTAAAATATTTGCATTGTGCAAAATGATTTCCATAGCACTGGGAATTTGGAAGTCTCAAACCAATTTAATTCTAACATTTCATCTCATTTCCTGATATATTTCATCTTGATGAGAGGCCAAAAAAACTTGTGATATCAAATGTTATAAATATCAGTGGATAAATTTTTGCCAGGAAGACACATTTTAAGTATAGAAAACATAGTATATAGTATAGGATTTGGATTCAGACAGCTTGTTCAAATTCCAGCTCACAACATTGAATAATATTTTTGTAATTGGCACATCATTTCACCTCTCTGATCCTAAATTTTTCATTCTTAAAATTAATAATGCCCACTTTATAAAAATTGAATTAAGAATGAACCATAATGCATACAAGTGGCCTTCCAACCTAGTTCTTAATAAATGATAACTCTTGGTATTTATTAAGTTTAGAACATATTTCACTTTTGTATTTTCATTTTATCTTCCCAAATAGATTATTAGTTCTTTGTTGGTAAGTGTCATAACAAAACTCTTGTCTTTCCTCCAAAATCCTCAACAGAACTTTGACCAGCTAACAGCTATTTAGTAAAGGACTGCTGAAAAAGACGAGATTTCATTCAGCAATAAAGCATTCTCGCTAGGACAGGTATAGAAAAATCAAAATGCCTAAAGCACATGAGGGAAGATGGACTGGAACATTTTCTTATGCATATTAAGCTGTTCTCTTTTCATCCAGACACATATTGTTTGCAAGTAAATGTCAAACAAATATTTTCTATTTTATCAAGATACTTTTTTCCCTGCTTTTGTAAGTTCAGAGTCTTCCCAGTCCTTGACTTCCTACATTCAATAGAGTCATAGATTCAAGAGTATTTTATTTTTCTCTCAATCCTAAGATTAAACAAGTATATAAATATGGTAAATAATAGTGTCACCTTTGCTATTGTAAATCACTCTTTTCTCTTCATTACAACTCCTCTGTTTGCTACCCCATTTTCAAAATTAGAAATAGGTGAAGAAAGAGAAGAATAATTAGAATATAGAACAAATTAAATTCTGGCAATAATTTTGACCCATTTTCCTAATTAGTCCAAGTGTCAGGATATCTTTGATCACTATTGACTGGTTTAATTTGAAATTAATCAAAGTAGTAGTAATTAATAAATCATTCTTTGGGCCCTTCCTAGTCACAAGGAATTAAAGAAGGATTCTTGCTTTATTCCTATCAAATGGAGGTGTCTTGTAAAGGTATGTAATGAGATAAAGAAGACAGGAATGAGCCTCAGCAGCTAGAGTAGGGTTTCATAGAGGAACAGAATGCTATTCTTCTGAGTCAGAAAGAGGTTTCTGTTGGCACCTGTGGTGATTCACCACCTCTTCTAGCATTGCCTCCTGAAACAGGCATTCATTTATCCCTAGTACAGTTATGCTAATCCCACTACTTTCTCTGCTTTACTTTCAAAATGTTTTTATGCTACTCTTGAAGTTTTCTGTGCTCTGTGTTCTATCTCATAATTTCTGTTGTACTGTTGACTTCCATAACTGCTACTTGTGTCATTGTTTTTCCTGCTTGCCCATCAGCTCTGGCTCCTACAGAGGGAAGATTTTACTGGCTTTATTGGTTACCAGTCAGTTTATATGGTATTATTCTTGGTAGAATTTTCAGGGCATCCACTGCTTAGCCTGGGGCCTACCAATACATGGACAGATGCTTTGAGGTCAGGTGCGCATTTTGGTCCAGTCAGTTATGGCCAAGGCCGAAGGAATCATATGGTCTGAAGTGCAAATACTCAATCATAAGAAATTTCTTCCAGGAGGGATGAGGTAATGACAGAAACTCTGAGGCTCCTTAGAAGGAAATATTCTCATTTATAGTGCCTTTAGTATCCAGTACAAATAATAATGTTTCCCTATACCCTCAGATAGCCAAAATTTGGTGATTCACACTTTAAGCTGAGTAAAACAATGCATTATTCAGTGTTTAGTTCATTTGTCCTATGACTTCTGAACTTAGGGGGGTTCGCCATGTCTCTTTTGTCCTGATATGGTCAAGGCTCTTTGGTGCTAAAATTCTATTAAGAGTTTGTAAAGTTTTAAAAGAGAACTAAAAATTTCCATATTGCTCTTTACAAAGCTTACATGCATAAAACCCCATGGAACTGCTTGTGCCATGTAATTCTGGACAGAGGGTTAGTAAAATATCAAATCAATTACTAGGACTTATACAAAGTTTAATTTTTTATAGGTAACTGAAATATCTGTCTAGAATGTTTGATTTGTAATCAGCTATGAAGTTCTAGACTAGGGAATTATGCACGGACTCAGACAAGAGGGAATTCTTTGACAGACAATGAAACTCTAGGATGAATAATGCCCTTCAAGTACTTATTTCTCAATTTTGATATATGTCTGTATCTATAATTTCTGATTACACTCAAAGTGAAGTAGGGTTCAGGTTTCTGAACAAATATTAACTTTTAATTCTGAAATGTTATGTTTGTGAAGCCATCTTATTTCTTGTTCAAGTCCAAGATTAGAATGCTATATTGGTAATGATGTCCATTTTCTCCTTCAGAAGGATGTTTGGTTACTTCATACACATTTTTGACATGTGCATATATATACAGTCTGAGAAGTAGAAAATTAAAATTTTCTAATTACAAATGATTCAACTTTCCCTGAAATAATTTGTTTTCCATTCAAGTTTTACTTTGTAAGTCTCCAAATTGAAACTCTTGTCTATGGTGCTTGGAAAACGTAGAGAAAACTATAGTTAAAAAAAAAAGTGAACAGGAAAATGATTAAGAGGTTGCTGTGGGTATATTAACCTAAACCAATATTAATAAGAAGACTTGACTTTTCATATCCTTTTCTCCTGCTTTACTTTGATTTTCAGTCAACTTCAACTTGAAACATAATAAGAATTATGGTTTTTGTGCGGTGCTTGGGTGGCTCAGTCAGTTGGGTGGCCAACTCTTGGTTGCTCGTGAGATCAAGCCCCGCGTGGGACTCAGTGATCAGCAGAGAGTCTACTTGAGATTCTCTCTCTGCTCATTCCCCTGCTTGCATCCTCTCTCTTTCTCTTTCTCTCTCTCTCTTTAAATGAGCAAATTAAATCTTAAAAAAGTATGTCTTTTGTGTAAAACTCAGACCACAAAAATACTTTCTTTATTGATTTTGCTTTTTTAAAAATTTGTGATAACATACAGCTTGAAATTACCCTTGAAACAATTTTTTAAAATGTACAGTATTGTACTGTATAATGTTATACAGTGGATGTCTAGAACTTTTTTTGTTTTGCCTGACTGAAACTTGATGTGCATTGAGGAGAAACTCCCTATTTTCCTCTCCTCGAGTCCCTGACAACCACTATTCTACTCTCTGCTTTGATGATTTTGACTACTTTCAATACCTTGTATAAATGGAATCATATAGTATTTGTCCTTCTGTGACTGGCTTATTTCACTTAGCATGTCTTCAGGCTTCATCCATGTTGCAGCATATAACAATAATTCCTTCTTTTTGTGGCTGAACAGTACTCAACTATATGTATATATCACATTTTTAAAATCCATATATAAGGGAATTTAGGTTATTTCAAACTTTTGGCTGTTGTGGACACTGCTGTAGTGAACATGGAGGCTGTAGCTATCTCTTTGAGATCCTGATTTTCGTATTTTTGGATAAATACCCAGAAATAGGATTGCTGGATCATCTAATAGTTCTGTTTTTAATTTTTTGAGGAACCTCCATATTGTTCTTTACACTGGGTGCACCATTTTATGTTCCCAGTAATAGTGCACAAGAGTTCCAGTATCTCCACATCTTTACCAATGGTTATTATTTTGCTACATATTTATTTATTTAATAATGGCCATCTTTACGAGTATGATATGATATCTCATTATGGTTTTGATTTACATTTCTCTGATTGGTGATATTGATCAGCTTTTTGTGTGTTTGTTGGCCATTTGGATGACTTCTTTGAAAAAAAAACAAATTTGTCCCAGTTTTGCATTTTTAAATTGGGGCATTTATTTTTTTTGCTTTTTAAGTTATAGGAATTCTCTATATAAGTCATATGATTTGCAAATATTTTCTCTTATTCTGCAGGCTACCTTTTCACTCTGTTGACTATTTCCTTTGCTATGCAGAAGCTTTTTAGTTTGATGTAGTCCCACTTGTCTATTTTTGCTTTTATTGCTTTTAGTGTCACATGAAAGAAATCATTTCCAAGCCCAATGTCAATGAAGCTTCCCCCTACATTTTCTTCTAGAAGTTTTATAGTTTTAGGTATTACATTTAAGCCTTTAATCCACTTTGATTTGATTTTTTTGCTTATGGTGTAAGGTAAGGATCCAACTTCATTCTTTTGTGTGCTGGACATTCTAGTTTTCCAAATATTGTTAGCAAGACTTTACTTTCTCCATTGTGTATTCTTGGTACCACTGTCAAAGATCATTTGACTATATATGTACATTTATTTCTAGACTCTGTATTCTGTTCTATTGGTCAATGTCTGTGTGCTAGTATATTGTAATATATTTTGAAGTCAAGAAGTGTGAGGCTTCCATCCATGTCTTATTTCTCAGGAGGAGAGGCAAATGGACCAAAGGAGAGTCAGCAAGGCCCAGCCTAGAGCAGAATTCTCAGATGAGCCTGAACTATATCAGCTAAGTGACTTAGATATATGAGAAAGAAATGTTTATCATGATATGCCAAAAACATTTTGTTGTGGTTTTTACATGGCAAAAATCACCAATGTAAATATAATGTGTTATTAATCTCAAATTTTCAAATCAGATACAGAGGTTTGAAAATAGAAGAACAAGGCTAAATTGATAGTGACTGCCAAAAAGTACATGGGCTCCTACTATCTTGTGAAATCTAATATAGCAATATTTGTGTATGTTCAGTAGCCTATATATGGGATGGGATCTAGTAAGAAATATTAAATTTATTTTTTATGATTCAAATTGTTTTCTTTTACTCTGAATCCAAACATCTCCCCTGTTATTTGTACTGTAAGTTTAATATTGACTCAGTCTCTATCAAACATGTCTGCTATTGACCCACTCCACTTTTTATCAAACATAATTTTTAATCTTGTTTTAGGGTTATATAACAGGAGGACTTGATATGTCACTGAACACCACTGCTACAAATAGCGTCGTGCTTGGAATAAACACTACCACCATGGAGACAGTTATTTGCTTATAGAGATAGATAGCATGGTAGAGATAATTTTTTCTCCCACAGGAAAATATAGCTCATAATTTTACCACCATGGAAATCCAAGAGCAGAGGAAAATGGATTTAAAAAAAAAATTCAACCTATATAAAAAGGTAAAATTAATTAATAAAAGCTTCTCTTACGAAAGTCCCTCTCTATAAAGATAACTATTTATTTTCCTGTCTTTTATTTTTTTATTTGAGAGAGAAACACAGAGAGAGAGAGAGGGTGCAAGCACAAGCAGAGGGAAGGGCAGAAGGAGAAGCAGATTCCCCACCAAATAGGGAGCCATGCTTAGTAATTTGATGGGTTAAAAAAAGAAAAAAATTGGTTATATTTCAGCTCTTAGCATAATAACAGCTGCTTACCCCAATCCTACAGTTTTGTGGCAGGTAGATGTGCATGCATTCCAAGAGAAGCCTGTACCTTACTTATGGGAGCCAGCTGGGCAAAAAGGACACTTTGGCCCAAATATCGGGGATCTGTGCTCTCAAGGCGGATTGCTGCTTGTGAGCACAAAGTTGCAGACAAAAAGATAGTTATTGTTGTACCTCTCTGCATTGTTGTAAGACCATGAAGTAGCTTCTGGGGATTTGAAGAGCGAATGGCTCCTACCATCTCTTTATTTTTCACTTCTCTTTCTTTTGGGAGTTGGATGGTAAAGGCTTGGACATTCAAAAGCCAGTACACATACAGCAGAAACCAAAAGGTTATTGTGCATGCATAGGGAAAGGCAGAGTAGAAGATGCGAGTATATCTTAAGTTTATACCTTAGGCTGATCCTTAGCACAGAGCAATCTCCAAAAATCAAATTAAAACGAAACAAATCCTGGGGAAGAGGAAGAATCTGACTTCCTTAGTTACATTATTAGATCCAGATGTCCAGTTTTCAACAAAAAAGACACAAGGCATGTGAAGAAATAGGATATGGGAAACAGTATCTCTCCATCAAAAGAAAAAAATAAAGAATTATCCCTGAAAACCACCTGATAAGCCTACTACAAAACTTTAAAAGCAGTTGCTGAAAAGATGCTCAGAGAACTAAAGAATATGTAGAAAAAGTCAAGAAAATGATACATAGACAAAATGGAAATATCAATAAAGAGGAAATCTAGAAAGAAAAAGTTATGGAGCTGAAAAGTGCAATAATTGAACTGAAATGTTTGCTAGAGGGAGTCAAAGACAGATTTGAGTAGGCAGAAGAATGAATCGGCAAACTTGAAGTTAAGAAGATGAACATCATTGAGTCTGAGGAAAAGAAGGGAAAAATGTTGAAGAAAAATGAACAGAATCTAACAATCTTTTTAAAAATAAAAACAGCTTATAAGAGACAAAAGAAATTATATATTAGCAAAGGTTCAATAGAGCAAGAAGATATAATAATTATGAATAGTGAATGAAGTGTCCTTAAAATTAAAATAGTCCTCTTCTGATATGTCTATAGAAACCTTGAAAGCAAAAGATTTGATAATTATCTTGGAAGTCAGGATAACAAAGTTGTAGTCTGAGATGTGGAAACAATTGAGGCCAAAAAACACAGATAATGATGGGTTACTTGTATTTCATTGAGATTATATTATTCTTTCAAATCAACTTTCAAAAATAAAGCATTTTTATGTCCCTAGGAATTGAAGTCCCAATAAGGCTTTTAAAGTTTTATTTTTCCATAATTTACATTTGTTATGGTATATTTGGATTTTATTCTGGGAGATTTTTCATTTCCAAAAGGTGTTACAAAAATAAATGAGTTGAGGGTGCCTGGGTGGCTCAGTGGGTTAAGCCTCTGCCTTCAGCTCAGGTCATAATCTCAGGGTTTTGGGATTGAGGCCCAAATCTGGCTCTCTGCTCAGCAGGGTGCCTGCTTCCTCCTCTCTCTGCCTGCCCGTCTGCCTACTTGTGATGTCTATCCCTCTGTCAAATAAATAAATAAAATATTTTTTAAAAAAAGAAATGAGTTGATTTATAAAAAAAGGGCTATGCATTTTTAATTTTTGTTCTCATACAACTTATTTTCTGCCAATTCCTAAGTGAGTAATGTATTGAAC
Source organism: Spilogale gracilis (assembly GCA_004023965.1). NCBI lineage: Eukaryota > Metazoa > Chordata > Mammalia > Carnivora > Mephitidae > Spilogale > Spilogale gracilis. The sequence goes on along the minus strand of PITA01000441.1, from coordinate 192,006 downwards.
TAATTCTTCACATACACCATTTTGATTTTTAATTTGTTGAACAGCATTATCCATAAATAATAAAACAAATAATTGCATGTTAGAAAGCTGATTGGAAAACGCATCCAAATTTTCAGTCTGGTTTGGTGTTTGTCATCTAGAATATCTGATCCTCCAAACACTCATGTGTTTTGGAGACCTTGCAACATTTCTATTATTATGCCCAAAACAATATGTTAAAATAGAGAACTAAACTATCCATTAAATTCTCTTCACTAAACACATTTAAATTAACACTTTTAAACTCTCACAATTTAAATGAAAATTTAGCTGCTGTTGTTTAAAATAGGAAGGACTAGGTGTGATGGTGTTAACATAAAACTAATACTTGACACTGAAAATAATTCAAAGACTTCAAAATGGACCAAAAGCTGTTGCTTCACCTATGGATTTTTAAAGCCAATTGCTTTTTAATATTCAGCACTTAGAGATGGCTGCTCTAAAGCATTTCCTTTCCACTTCAGAGGATGCCCTGTGGGTCTTCACATCATTCCTTGTATGGAAGTTGAAGAAGAAACCATGTGCATAAAACTCAATATTGAATATATAAATATATGTGTATGGTATGAGAAGTCAGGAGATCTAGAGGATATTCTTATTCCTTCCTCTGACTTATTGAGTGAGAACATGGTCAAATTTTTAGCTTTTTTTTTTACCTCTATTCTTCATCTTCATAAAAAGATGGTGGAAATCACAGAGGAATTTGCATAAGGCTTATGAAGTTTAAGCTTCAGGGATTCTTGCACAGGTTACCTGAGTATTTTTTATACTCTTTTTTTTAAAGCTTTTTTTTTTTTTTTTTTCTTATGAGAGTCCTCCCAAATGGACTGTTATTTCCAGATTTGCAAACCCTGGATTTATCCCTGGCTGGAATACATTCTCCTATGGTTTCTTCCAGTTGCATAATTCACTGATTTTTAAATGAATGCTCAGTAGTTCGTACATAGTAAATCACAACTGTTTCTTGTACATAGTTTTCTTTTGTAAGGTGTTTCTGGTCTTATAATGCTCTATAACTATGAAGACTAATTTTCACTGAAATATAAAATCTTTGAACTCTGTCTTTAATCTTTCTTTTTTCTGACTTGTCTTGTCTCTTAGTATTAACAGTTCTCAAATTGTGATTCCATCATTGGGTATGTATATTAGAATCACCAGAAGTATTTTACTATTTATTTGCTAGGGAGAGATAGAGATAAAGAGCGAGAGTCAGTCCATCCAAGCAGGGGAGCCTCAGAGAGAGAGAGAGAGAAGCAGGCTTTCTACTGAGCAGGAAGCCTAATGCGAGGCTTGGTCTCAGGACCCTGGGATCATGACCTGAGCCAAAGGCAGTTGCTTAAACAACTGAGCCACCCAGATGCCCCACCAGGAGTATTTTTTTTACTGCAGATTCTCATGACTGCAACCTGGATTTACTGAATAACAGAAGGAGAAAAGAGTGACAGATCCAAGAAATGAACATTTTGAAGAAGCCCTCTAAATGCTTTTTGTGTCCACTAACCTTGAAGAGCACCTGCTTATCTGTGTCTTCTGGAAGGCGTGTGTGAATGTGTCTTAGAAATTAGGGCCAGATGGCAAAGAGAATAAGAATGCACAAAAAGCTAAATGCAGGTAAAAATTTATGACCCTTTCTCCAAACAAAAATGGATAAGATTATTATATTTTATTACATTACATTATATTATATTTCATCTCCCAATTTATATTCCCATTTTATTATGTCATTTCCCATTTACACATTTTTCTGTCCTCTTCACTAGACTAAATAGAGGAAACACAAAAGTTGGAAAGGAAGGCTGCCTTACTTTCTCCTGCCAGACTTCTTGCCTTGGAGCTTCAGAATCCAGGGTACCAGAGGAGATGTGTTTGGGTAGCCAAAGAGAAGACTCAAAGTGGAGAGACTTGGTATCTCCCCATCGTTAATGCTTGGAGTAATCTTTGTACAGATTACAAGGGGTTGCCAAATAAGGGTAAAAGGGTAGGCCTTTTGAGTTTATGTGCAGTGGACTGAGTTGAGAACTGCTATCTGCCTGATAGAAGTCAGGATGACCCACAGCAGGGCACACAGGTACTAGGTGTGGGTTGGGATCCCTTTGGAAATACCAGTAGAAGCTTCAAGGGCTCTGGCAGGTTTTGATACTGCAAGAAGAGATAGTTTTAGGATGTTGTTATAGTTAGACCAATCCTACTTCTTCATATGTTCCCTCTCTCCCCGAAGCTCCTGAGAAACAGCTACAGAACACATTTTGGAAACACAATTTCTACTGTGAGCGTTAAAACTTGAAGAACCAAGGGAGTATTTACAGAGAACTTTAACCACCCTGTAACATTTGTAGCCATTATTTTAGGGTGATAGTTTGTTTGAATAAGTGCCTGCTGATAGGGAAGCAAAAAGGAAAAACCAAGACACGTGAAAATTATTTACCAATACCAATTTTTTTTCTGTTGTGTTTCAATTTTGTGATATATTAGTGGGATTCATGCAGGTCTTGGAGTACATAATCACATGTTCTTTGTGATTAACAGGGATATAAGCAAGAGAGAATGTGTATGTATGTGTATGTGTCACAAGGAAAGCATACCTCATCTGACTGGGTGTATTTATTGCACAATTGAAATTTTTATACTGCCTTAACAGTTCAGGTTGTTTATCCCCTATTCAGTACCCATGGTCTTTTTTTGCTGTTCACTTAAAAAGGTAGACTTGCCCCCCAAATTCTGTAGAAATGAAAGTTCTGATAAGTAGTTGAAAGTTATACTTCAATGAAATTTTTGGTGTTCTTTTTTTCCCCTTTACTTTCAATTACCAGACAGTATAACATGGTTGAAGACAGAATATAAAGGAATTTTATCAAAAAATATAAAGGAACATTTAGGGGATGGGGTGGAGAATTTTCAAAATAACTTTTGTGAAAAAAAATGCTTTAAGGAAACAAGGCAAATCCATTTAACTGTTTTTAGAGTTTGAGTCTGGATATTGAAAACGACTGGTAGGAAAACATTAAATTTGAGTGCTCAAATGAATTTCCATTAATTATCATGTGTGTTCATGATGGTGCTTACAATCTTCCTTTTAATAACTCAGCTAACAACTTTAGTCTTTATGGCCACATTTAAAGACAAAAATGGATCTGTTAATATAAGGCTTGGCATTAAGCATCATATCTAGGGGATAGCTCTTTCTGATCAAAACTGGTTCCTTATGTTCTTTATCTCAGACTTGGTGGTCCTCTTTTGATGGTACTGTATATTCAGCAAAAAGAAATATGATCAGTATGTGGAAGTCAGGCCATCCATTTATAGGAACTATTTATAAACATGCTGTTTAAATTCTGCCCTTTATTTCAGCTTGCTTTTCTTTATGTTGTTATTAACATTTACCCATATTTTATTGACAGGTGTTTTGTTTCATGAAGATATAAAGTAATGCACACAGAATGGCAAATGCTGTTATCATAGACTCTCCTAAATGGTAGTGTTGAAGTTTGAGGATATTCCTTCAGGATGTCTGTTAGAAAGAAAAATGAGCCTTTGGAAAGAGGCTAACTTGGTTTATAAAATTATTTGAGGGGATGCATCTTGGGAGTTTGCTTCTTTGAGAACTTTCTGTTAAGGGTCATTCATTACCTCTAAGTTTGGCAAATAGTGTCCTCTTTGATAACTTAGCAAAAACAAGCTGAAACTTAGGAGATCAGTTCTGATACAAAAGAGTTAGTTTCAGGGTGCTTGGGTGGCACAGTAGGTTGAGCATCTGACTCTTGATTTTGGCTCAGGTCATGATCTCAGGCATGTGAGACTGAGCCCTGTCAGGCTCTGTGCTGGATATGGAGTCTGCTGAGATTCTTTCTCTCTCCCTCTCCCTTGACCCTTCCTACTCCCACCCCCTAAAAGGAGGGGGCTCACGTCATTGCATTGTTGAGCTCAGCCAGAACCCTAGGAGCTGTTTGATAATTTGGGGGTGTTTATCACAAATTCATTTTCACTCCCCAGGATATGCTTTGTTTGCATGTCGGCGGTTCCAATGACTAATGCTGGGCATACAGCAACAACACCATGGCTTTTACAAGAAATTCTTAGTCATTTTGAAAAACAATATAATTATTAAAATTTTTAGGGGAGTAATACACAATCTAATTAAACAAATCATTTCCAGATTATGTCATGATCCTTACCATGTCCCCCACCCCTGAAATTCAATGTCTGTCAGATTTTTCATCCTAATCTTTTCTTAGGGATTCAAATTCCTTCTAGTCAATATTCTTTAGACTTAGGACTTTTTTCAATGAAGTATCAATACTATTACCAAATATTTATTTGTCTTATATGCATTTCTAGCTTGTCTTTTCAAAGATAAGTAGTATCTTACTTGTCAGTGGTATTGTTCTTAGTGACACAGGTGACTTGCCATGTGATTGACATGACTATATGAATCAGATGGAGAGCAGATGCTAGTGGTGACTGAACTTTGTAGCTTGTATCTGTATTGTTACAGTATGCTCATTTCCTGCATATAAAAAAAATAACATTTTTACTTAGTACTGACTTTTCTCATGTCTGAGAAAGTATTAAATTCTCCAAGAGAGGAATAAAGTAACATAATTATATATTTCTGTAGAAACAGGGAAACAAACCATAATAAAAACTATAAATTTGGATACTTGTTAAATGGCTGAGGGGTATACTTGGTGCTGTGATAGATATTAATTGCATTTTAACATCCATAATAATTGAGAATAGTAGCAAAGCAATCATTATGAATAGTGAAACAAACATAAACTAAAAAGAAATTCCTGTCCATTATGTTTTGTGGCTTTTTCTAGTGCACGAGAATTCTTCCCCACTGTGATAATGGTATAAAACATCAATGTAAGCGATAAAATATGAAGCGATTTTCAAAATATTTTCATGATTATTTCATTATGTGCACTCTCATTTTAAAAAAGTATTTCAAAATAAGATATATCTATAGTTGAGTTAATGAAACTAGACCTTCCAAGAGGGAGATTGCAGTTAATTTCAGAAGATAATTCTTTCAGTAATATTTATTGTCGACTTATCGTGTGCAAAGCTTATCACTAAATTTAGGGCTATCAAAATTAGTGAAACATGCGTTGTTTCAAGAGGGTATGAACTAATGATAGAGAAAAAAATTAATAGAGATATGTATAAGGAACCAACAAGAGCACTATAGAGGAGGATGACCCATGATTACTTGGGAGGGGACCAAGAAATATAGACGTCCCCTACCAACTGCAAGTAACATAAACCCTAGTTGTCAAAAATATGACACTTTCCCTCCAAATGGCTACCATTTCTTTTAGCTTTCTCTCTTTTTGAGCGATGCATTTAAAAGGGAGGGTGCGTATCACGTATGTATATAAGATTTCCTCCATTGGATCATGTAAAAAGATCAATATTCCAATAATGTACCAAGGAAATAGTGACTTCCTTGGTTTAATTTATGGTATGGTAGCGTAAGTTTTGTAGCAAAAAAGAAAAACTTTACATTTTGTATGCAGAGCTTATTGTAGTACAACAGGATAGACTCACAGTGAGACCTGCCTGCATTTGGGGCAGTGTAATTGAATCTATAGATTTGCGCTCTATGGTCTGCTAGGCTAACAGTTAATGTCTTTTCTGGTGCATCAGTTTCAAAATTAACATTCATAAGGACTCAAGGAAAAGTAGCTAGCCTAAAAGATTTAGACGTTGTCTGCGTTTGTCTCCTACATGAAAGGCATAATTTTATAGGATACCCAAGTGTCCTAAAATATGGTAACACAGAAGCATCTCATAATTAAAATTCTTTAGCTGGTTCTTTGGTATTTTGAATGAGGACATTAGATCATTCTCAGTACTTATGACTATACAGCAGCAGTAACATCTGGGAAGGAAATAAGTTGTTCAAAATGGGTATAGACATCTGTTTCCTAGTATTAAAACTGTGCCTATCCTGTAAAATATTTTATCATAATAAGGAATAATAGTGTTCTTGTTTGGTTGGTTATCTTTCTGTTATTGTTTGTTTGTTTTTAACTGGAGGCCACAGAATTTTCCTGAATAATATTTACTTGCGATATTCTTGCCTTTTAAAGAGCATTTTATCTGGTGGCAAGTTCTAGCCTCTATAATGATAATGACAACTAATAAGTGTGGCATAGTATGGCTTTGGTGTCAGAAAAACAATCAAATCCCAGCATATGTAAACAGAGACTCCTTTACATTCCCTCTGGAATCCTATCCCTTTATCTGTCCTTTGCTGAGGAGAAGAAAATCAGTCAAGCTCTTCTTAAACCCTATTCAATAATTTAACTTCGGATTAATGAAAAGAAAGTCAAGGTTTTTCTCTGGCAGCCAAAGGTCCTCAGGTGAGAAAAGGGAAAATGAGAATGGTTCAGGTGCAAAAAGTTTACAATAACAATATGGTAAGCAGATGATCTATACAAAAGACGTTCAGTGATGGTTATGCAGCTTCCACACTCTAGATACATCCCATGTCATGTTAGCTCCCTCTAATCGTAGAACCTGTTTCTTACATGTGTCTCTCTGTCTATTACACAGTCACTTGAAATGATCTGAAGACCAGTGCATCCTTATCTAATAATAGAAACTCAGTAGATTTGTGCCCAGGTTATTATTCTAAAACATGCAGAGATTTTTGTCAAGCCTATAACTAATCATTGAAGCATAGAAGTGTGATTTTTTTCTGCCATCATAAAGCATCAAAAGGCATTTGTAACATGATGCTATAATTAATAATCAGTAAAAATTTTCCAGTATGTAGGAAGTTGAAGTATGCTTTCAAAAGTGAAATTGGTACTCTACTCCCATTAATAAGTGTTTTAAAATATGTATGGAAATAGTTCTCCTCATTTTCAATAATTCTTCTTGTTCATTACAGCATTTAAAGGGGTGGAGGGTGGGGAGTAAAAATACCATTCTGCAAGCACAAAAAATTTAACTAGCAGCAGATGGTGAGACTAAAGAAACTGCTCCTCACATCAGGCTTATGGAAATCGGTCTCTTTCTGCTGTAGTCACACAATATTTAGTTCTAGAAACAGAGGTCAGGGCAATACTGGCCATATGCTAACCCTAGTATATCTATTTCTTGCTGATATAGGTGCTACTTTTTGAGGAATTTGATTTGAGTCAAAGCATGCTATAATTTTTATAATAAAAAGCCTTGACCTTGAATGTATTTTACCAGTGCCTGGTAATGAATTCTCTGGAAAGCTTGAATCTTTTAAAAAAATTATTATTTCAAATAAATCTTAATCTTATTTAAGATCTTTGTGAAACCAAGATAAAAAGAAAGAAAAAAGAAAGAAAAAAGAAAACATCAAACTATTATCTTTTTACATGAAACCTAGGCTTTCTTTCTGAGAACAGAGGAAATATAAGTGTGTGTGTGTGTGTGTGTGTGTGTGTGTGTGTGTGTGTGTTGATGAGGGGTAGGGAAATCATGGAGGGAAAGATAGACTAGAAGTTTGCAGGAAAGGAAGGATCCTGTACAGTCTGTCTGTGGTAATTAAAAATACAAGCTCATTAATTCTTGAGTAGTCATCCCTTCTAAAGTTGGAGACTAATTCCTCTTCTTTTGAAAGTAGACTGGATTTTCTGACTTGCTTCTAATAAATAGAATGAGGTGATTATGATGCTGTGTAATTTCAGCAGGTCATCAAAAAGATAACTTTTCTCAGGTTCTCTGTTGAATCGTTTGCCTTGGGAAAAGGCAGCTGCCATTTTTGAGGCAACTCAGATAGCTCTATGTGGTATTCTGTGTGAGAAGGACCAGAGGCCTCCTGCCAATAGCCAGCACTGACTTGCCAGTCATGCCAGTGAGTCAGTTGAGAGCAGAACATTCAACTCCAGTCAAGGCTTTAGGTCACTGCAGCTCTTAAACACATAGGTAAACCTCATGAGAAACTCTAGCCGGAGATACCCAGCTAAGTCACTCTTGCATTCCTGCCTCATTGTCATTGTGAGCATTTATAGAAGTTTATTGTTATTTTTAAGCCAGTAATTTTTGCAGTGATTTGTTACGCGGCAATAAATAACTAATGTGCACAAGTTGTTTATGTTCATTATCTTGTTTTAGCCTCATAACAGTAATATGCTATTATCACATTTTATTTTATTTTCTTATATGAGAAACTGAAGCTTTGAGAGTTTAAGCAACTTAATTACTACATTGCTCACGATGTCTGTATATCTGTAAGAATTAAATTCAGCTGCAAATAATAAAAAATGGAACAAAAGTGATAAGACAAATGCATATTCTTGCTTATAAAAACACTGTGCTTTAGGAAGATGAGGGCTGGTTCTCTTGCTGATGGAATACACAATGTGTCCTTGCTCCTTCTACTACTTTGTTCATTATTATGGTTTTTATACTCATGTTCACATAATGGCTGCTGCACCACCAACTTTTGCAACCATATTTGGGGAGAGGTCAACAGTCTTTCCTCTGACTAGTTTTGCCTATTTATATCAGGAAGAAAAAGCCTCTTCATGACTCTTTGCTATGCCACAGTGGCCATAGTTATGTTGGATAGCCTCTCCTCACTGCAAGGGAGGCTCAGCTCTTTGCCCTCTAAGAAAAAGATCAGGATTCCTGATCTAAGGGATGAAAAACTGAGTATTTCTAGGTAACAAGCTGCAGTTGTTATCATATACCTGTTAGGTTATCCTATATTTAGATAAATCCTCTCCCCTGTTTTAATGTCTACATACACTCATCCCATAGGATATATCCTCCACATCTTCCCTCAGCTGCTGACTTGAGTTCAAAGTCTGAGAACACTGGGTGGTATATAGATCGATTTATCTGTATACTAAGAACTAAGAATAAAAGTAAAAACCTACGCCATGGAAGCCTACTATTTCATGGCTAGAAATGAAACAGGTCTTTATACTTACTAGCAGCAAAGAAATCACAAAAATTTATCAAACAATTAAATAATCCACATTTTCCATAATATTAACATGAACAAATAATTCCAGATATAAAATTATTCTTGCTCCAACTTTCAAGTTATGATTTGATATAAATAAATGATTTGTTTCAAATTTTTACAGTCTCTTTAGATCTTACTGTTTTACCAGTTCTTAAGTCAAGCTGGTGGCTTAACTGAAAATTAATTTATCCCACTCCTCATGTGATTAATAAATTTAGAATTCATTAAAGTACATACTTTATTCAAGAACCAATATGTACAGTCACTGTAAGATTTTGTCAAACTTGAATGAAATTTTCCTTAGTTTAATTAAATTAAATTGTTAACTGAATAATATGAATATGTATACTTTTTCCAAATAGACAGCTAATCTACTCAAATCACATACAAGTAGGTTTTCCATGAAAATAGTCTATTTATAAGCCTACCAGTATTAAGACTATCTTTTAAAAAATTTTTTTAGAGATTTTATGTATTTGAGAGAAGAGAGAGAGCATGTGTACAAGTATGGGGGAGGGATAGTTGGAGGGAGAAGCAGACTTCCCACTGATCAGGGAGCCTGACGTGGGACTCGATATGGGACTTGATCCTGGGACTTGATCCTGGGACCCTGGCATCATGGTCCAGGTACCCCTTAAGAATGTCTTTATAAAAGCCTTCTGGACTTTAAACTCAGTATTGTTGACTGATCAAATGATTGAAGTCCTTCTCCAAATCATATTAAATAATGAAAAGAGTTATAAAAGAATAAGTCCTAATTATACATGAGAACATGAGAATGGAATATTATGAAATAGACCATAAGTTTTTATTAAATTTCTTAAAGAAACATGATACATGTTACCAGAAGAAATACATGGAACCATATATAACATAAATTGCCTAAATAAGAAGTCAGTAGAAATAGTCAAAGATTAAATGAACAGAGTTGTCCATAACACAACTAAACTGCAAAAACAAAACAGAGAAATAGATAAAGTTAAGAGATAGTTTAATTCAAAGGAAAAAATATGACAACAATGAAGATTAAAAATATGACAAAAATATAAAGATTTGAAACAAAAACTGTCTTTAACCAAGCCAACCAAAAATCAACAGGATGAGTTTTTTTACTCTCAAAATGTGGTACATTCTTGCCAAACTTCTGATAATAAAAGTCTGAATTTTTCAGGAAGAAAATCTTGAGAATATATTTCAGGGAAATAAAAGAGTAATGCAAGAGAAATGAAGTTAGAGGATCCTGACAATAATGCAATTAACAGAGGTGGTTAGTAAAATGAGATCTTAGAATGATAGCTATACAACATACTCAGAAAGCAATCAGTTCAAATTAAAGCAAGAAATCTGTGGTCTGGATGAAGAATGTTTTCAGGAAGAAAGTGCTTTCTATTTAGCTTATACTATAATTATAAATTTGAATATCTAATGACAAGAAAGTCATGGTGCTAGAAGGAGACACACTAAAATGTTTTGTTACTTTATACAATTGCTAACAATTTATAAAAACAAAACCAAAAAATATAATGGGGTTTATACTTGAAAACTTCTCCTCTGAGCTGCCAGACATAGTAACATACTTTTATGCTTTTATCAGTCTAGACATGCTACTTGATTCTGTAATAAATAATAGTCACACAATAATAATATTGGCACATAACCTCCAGTACTTCAGAATATGACTGCATTTGGAGATTGAACCTTTAAGGAACTAATTAATGCTAAGTGAGATCATTAGGGTAGACCCTTATACAATATGGCTAATGTCGTTCTAAGAGTAGATTAGGACACAGTCATGGGCAGAAGGTAGAACATGAGAAGACAATAGGGAAAAGAGAGAGGCCAAGGAGAGAGGCCTTAGAAGAACCAGCTTAGATCCTAACCAGTTCTTAGATCCTCTAGAACTATGAAAAAAATACATTTTTTGTTTAAACCACCCAGTCAGTGGTACTTTGTTATGGCAGCCCTAACGGACTGATACTGGAAAATGTATCATACTCAGAAGAATGGAATGAGGATATGTGAAGTTATTGAGTGAGGTTACTGCCTCATCTTCATAACAGAGAAAAAAAAATCTGTCTTGGCAAAACTTGATAAATAAAGAAAAAATGGTATAAGCATGTAATGTAGAAAATTGGTGGTGAACCTGAGAGTAGCTAAAATGATCAAAAGTGATTCCTTAAAGGCAGCTCTAGAAAGAATAGATGAGAGACACATAGTTGTTTTTTGTTTTTTTGTTTTTTTTTTAAGATTTTATTTATTTGGCAGAGAGAAACACAGCCAGAGAGGGAACACAAGCAGGGGGAGTGAGAGAGGGTGAAGCAGGCTTCCTGCTGAGCAGGGAGGCTGATGTGGGACTCGATCCTGGGTCTTCAGGATCATGACCTGAGCCGAAGGCAGTCGCTTAACCAACTGAGCCACCCAGGCGCCCCCACTTAGTTGTTTTAAATTAATTCTGGTCTGTTGTTTTTTTTTGTTTTGTTTTGTTTTGTTTTCCATATTTTTGTTTTTTGGTTTTTACCAAAAAAAAGCAAATGTAATTAATTGCTTAGTTTTAAACTGTTTGTGAATAATTAACATAGACTTGTGGCTTCTGTATCACTTTTTTTTCTTAATGTATTTTTATTTCATGAGGCATTCTGGTTTATGGAATATAAAAGGCAAAGAAAATAGCTATGAGAACTAATTTATTTTCCGATTTCCTAAAATGGAGACTACATTGGTGACAATAAAAAAGGGAAAAGTCTAATGTAAGGCACAGACTTCAAAGGAGTTGTTACTGGAAGAAGCAGACTGGAAGTGAAATATAGTATATGGAAAGTTTATAAACTAATACCAACAGCCATTGAAACAGATGAAGTAACAGGTGGTGAGACAACAATGAAATATAGAATACTCATGGAGAAGAGGAGAGAGAAATGATCAGATTCATCCCTCTGGAAGGGCTTCAATTCAACACAGTATCTTTCAGAAAGTTGATGGCATTTAGAACAACTGAGGGGCAATTCTGTTGTACCCCTGTCCTAGCCATTGACATGTGTCTAGTAATTCAGCTCCTATAATTATTAGAAAATAGTTAATGTAAATTTGACTAATTTGCAGCCAGTTAGCTCTTTTAAATGACATTGAGAGTCATAAGCAACAATAGAAAACACAATGATCATTGTGATTGTGAGACTAGAGGTGTGAATTAAAGTATTTACTGATACATGTCCAGGGAAGGGTAACTGGGGCCAAAATTAAGAGATTAGAGTTCTTATAGTGCAGGAGGGATGCATTTTTTTTCATGTATGCTGCATCATTTTATTACTCTGTTTAAATGAGATGGAATTTGGAAATTGTGAGGAAATTGAAATAATTCTATGTGGAGAAATTTAGCACAACTATGTCATCTCAGATGAAAGTCATTCAGAATGATTTGTTTTTTGGTCTTATGTTTGTTTTTGTTTTTGCTTGTTTTTGTTTTTAATTGACAAGAAAAAAAATTACTTTTTTTGTACCTATAGTAAAAAAAGTCACTATCACATGACTGGCCATGACAGCATGTATATCGCTTGCATTTTCAGTGTAGCCAAATGTATGATAAAATATTCAACACTTTTGTTAGTCTATCTAGGTTGCTATAATAAAATACAACAGACTTGATGGGTTACAAACAAACCAAATTTATTTCTTACAGTTCTGGAGGCTGGGAAGTCTGAGATTAGGGTGCCAGCATGGTCAGATTAGGACTTTCTCCAGTTGCAGACTCATGGTTGAATGGGTGCCTCAAGATTTCTGGTATGAGGGCACTAATCTTGTACACAAGAGCTCCATTCTTATAACTTTATCACTCCCCAGAGGCCCCATGTCCTAGAATCATCACGCTCAGCACTGGGATTTCAACATACGAGTTTTGGGAAGACACAAACATTCAGACCATAGCAATACTTGTTCACTCTACTTCTTCATGTCCCTATCACCCTTGAACCTCTGAAAGCTGGCTCTGACTCCCACAATATGTGACTAAAATAATCCTTAGAGATGAATAAGAACTTTTTGTAACTAGATGCTCATCCCCTTTGACTTTCAGGCAGCTCTGAGCTCCAGATTTCTTTATCTAACTAGCTACTGCTCAAAGTCACCTTTACAAGGTGGAGCTCAGTGTCTTTGTCTTAGTTTTTCTATGTAGTAACCAGTGGATAAAACCAGAAATTTGGGTAATATTTCTGATTCTTCCAAAAGGTTTTCTAATTAGAAAATTAGGCTAATTTTCTAATCCCATGCCATTGATCAAAAATTAAGGTCAGTGCTACCTCTTGGGTATTTTTTTCTAGTATATCGATTTCTGTGTCCAGAGGTCTTCAACTAGTTAAGAGTATTATCTTTTTACAAGTCGATTCTCCACGTTCTAGGAAAAACAGGTTTTTTTTTCTTCAAAAGTGAATCATACAAACACACATGTATAAATTACGTGTGTGTGCAGATATGTGTCATATATGTAATATGCATGTATATTCTGTGTGTGTGTGTGTGTGTGTGTGTGTGTGTGAAAGAGAGAGAGAGAGAGAGAGAGAGAGAGAGAAAGAGAGAGAGAGAGAGGGAGAGAATGATATTCCACGTCTTTTAAAGCTCTTTGGTTCCTTTCAGGATAAAATTCTGAATTACTTATTCTAGCTTATAAAAAGCCTACACAGTTTTGGCTATCTTTACTTCTTATTTCTGTTTACTTATTCAGCCCCATTTCATACTAAATCATGCCAACTTTTACAACTTACCCATGTTAAAACTATTTTGAGTTCCAGAATAATGATGACATGTTTTCTTCTTCCTTCATTTTTTAAAAAAATAATCACAGTTATATTATATATTTCAGGTGTGTAGCCATCTCTGCACACTATGCACACTATGATCACCATTAAAATTCTAGTTACCCTCCATCCCCATACAATTAACCCCTTTACCTGTTTTGTACCCCCTCATAATCCCCAGTATGTTCTCTGTGTCAGCTAATTTATTTTTGTTTTGTTACACTTGTTTGTTTTGCTTTGTTTTAGATTCTTATGACTCAAATCATATGGTATTTGCCTTTCCCCATCTGATTTATTTCACTTAGCATTTATGCCCTCTAGGTCCATCCAAGTTGTTGCAAATGGCAAGATTTCCTTCTTGTTCTATGGCTGAGTAGTATCCTGTTGTGTTTATATACATTACTTTTTCTGTATTAATTCATCATTGATGGACATTTAGCTTGTTTCCATAACTTGGCTATTATGATACTTATAGTATTATAACATTAGGAGTGGATATATCTTTCCAACCAACATTACTATATTTTGGGGTAAATACTCAGAAGTGAAATAGCTGGATTGTGGGGCACCAGGGTGGCTCAGTTGGTTGAGCGGCTGCCTTTGGCTCAGATTATGATCCTGGAGACCTGGGATCGAGCCCCGTGTCATGCTCCCTGCTCGGCGGGAAGCCTGCTTCTCCCTCTCTCACCCCCCTTGCTTTGTTCCCTCTCTGGCTGTGTTTCTCTCTGTCAAATAAATTGATAGAATCTTAAAAAAAAAAAGAAAAAAGAAATAGCTGGATTTTATGGTAGTCTCATTCTTATTTTTTTTAAAAGATTTTATTTATTTATTTGACAGAGAGATCACAGGTAGGCAGAGAGGCAGGCAGAGAGAGAGGAGGAAGCAAGCTCCCTACTGATCAGAGAGCCCGATGTAGGCCTGGATCCCAGGACCCTGAGGTCATGACCTGAGCTGAAGGCAGAGGCTTTAACCCACTGAGCCACCCAGGTGCCCCCATTCTTAATTTTTTTAAAGGAATGCTTATACTGTTTTATACAGTGGCTGTGCCACTTTACATTTCCACTAACAGCATATGAGGGTTTCCTTTTCTCTGTATCCCCTCTGACACTTATTTTCTGTCTTTTTGATGATAGCTATTCTAACTGGTATCAGGTGATACCTCATTGTGGTTTTGATCTTCATTTCCTTAGTAGAGATGTTGAGTATCTTTTCATGTGTTTGTTGGTTATCTCCATGTCTTCTCTGGAAAAATGTCTATTCAGAACCTTTGCCTAGTTGTTAATTGGGTTGTTTGTTGTTGTTCAGTTGTATGAATTCTTTGTATATTTTGGATACTAATTCCTTTTTTTAAAAGATCTTATTTATTTGTCAGAGAGAGAGTAAGAGAGAGGACACACACACGAGCAGGAGGAGCAGCAGGCAGAGGGAGAAACGGGCTCCCCACTGAGTAAGGAGCCAGATGTGGGGCTTGATCCCAGGATCCTGGGAACATGACCTGAGCTGAGCCACCTGGACATCCCTTAGATATTAATTCTTTGTTAGATACAGCTTTTTGCAACCATTTCCCATTCAGTAGGTTACCTTTTCATTTTGGTGCGTGTTTGTTTGTTTTAGTTTTCTGTGTAGAAACTTTATAGTTTTCTGTGATATTGTTTATTTTTGCTTTTTATTTTTCTTGCTGTTGAAGTCAGATCCACAAAAATATCAGTAAGATTGATGTTGAGGGATTTACCATGTATTTTATCTTATAGGAATTTTATAGCTTCATGCCTTACATTCAAGTCTTTAACCCATTCTGAGTTATATTTTGTGTATGATGTAACATAGTGGTCCAGTTTCCTTCTACTGCATGTGTCTATGCAATCTTCTTGGGAGCATTTATTGAAGATACTTTTTTTTCTTTGTACATTCTTATCTCCTTTGGTTATATTTATTACTGTGTTGCTAAACTTATTCCCAGGTATTTTATTCTTTATAAGTAAATTTTTTTGTAAATGTGATTTTCTTTTTTTTAAATTTTATTTATTAATTAAAAAAGTCTAGTACAATTAACATATAGTATTATATTAGTTTCAGGTGTACAATATAGTGATTCAGAATTCTATACATTACTCAGTGCTCCTCATGGTAAATGTACTTTTCAATCCCCTTCACCTATTTCACACATCTCCTCACCTACCTCTCCTCAAGCAACTGCCAGTTTGGTTTCTATATTTAAGAGTCTGGTTTTTTATTTGTTTCCTTTGTCTTTGTTTTGTGTCTCAAATTCCATATATGCATGAAATCATATGGTTTTTGTCTTTCTCTGACTGGCTTGTTTCACTTAGCATTATACCCTGTAGAGCCATACATGTTGTTGCATATGGGAAGATTTTGTTTTTTATGGCTGAGTAAGATTCCTTTATGTGTGTGTGTGTGTGTGTGTGTGTGTGTGTGTATAAATATATATATACATATATATATTTTTATATATATAAATATATAAAAATATACATAACATAAGGATACATATATCTTTTTTATTTAGTTTTTGTTTTCCTTGGGCAAATACCCAGTAGTGGAATTATTGGATCATATGGTAATACTGTTTTTAATTTTTTGAGAAATCTCCATACTGTTTTCCACAATGGCTACACCATTTTGCATTTTCACCAGTAATATATATGATGGTTCCCTTTTCTCTACATCCTTACCAACATTTGTTTCTTCTGTTTTTTATTATAGCCATTCTGACCAGTAATCTCTCTGTCTCTTTTTGAAAAATATTTTATTTATTTATTTGAGACAGAGAGTACACGAGATGGGGAAAAGTTAGAAGGAGAAACAGACTTCTCACTGAGCACAGGGAGCCTAATGCAGGGCTGATCCTGGAACTCTGGGATCATGACCTGAACTAAAGGCAGCCACTTAACCAACTGAGCCGCTCAGGTACCCCTAACAGTAATCTTCTTGACATTAGCCATAGAAAGATTTTTCTAGATATATAGGGCAACATAAGCAAAATTAAACTTTTGGGACTACACCAACATAAAAAGCTTTTGCACAGTGGAGGAAACCTTCACCAAAAGCAAAAGAGAACCCACCAAATAGGAGAAGATATTTTCAAATGATATGTCTGACAAAAGGTTAATATCTGAAAAATATACAGAACTTATACACTGAACACCAAAAAACCTCCAAATAACACAAATTAAAAATGAGCAGAATACATGAACAGATATTTTTCCAAAGAAGATATACAGATGACCAACAGACACATGGAAAAGATGCTCAGCATATTTCATCTTCAGGGAAATGCAAATCAAAATCACAATGAGATAATCACCTCACAAATGGGATTTTTTTTCCTAATTTCTTTTCCTGATGATTCATTATTCATATACAGAAATGCCACAGATTTCTCTATGTTGATTTTGTATCCTGCTACTTTATTGAATTCATTTATTAGTTCTAGGAGATTTTAGGTGGAATCTTTTAGGTTTTGTATATACAGTATCCTATCATCTCCAAATAGTGACAGTTTTACTTCTTTTTCAATTTGGAGCCTTTTGTTTATTTTTCTTGCTTGATTGCTATGGCTGGGGCTTCTAGTAATATCTTGAATGAAAGTTGCAAAAGTTGGCATTCTTGTCTTGCTCCTGATTGTGGAAGATAGCCTTTTAGCTTTTCACCATTGAAAATAATGTTAGCTATAAATGTGTCATATATGGCCTTTATTATGTTTGGATATGTTCTCTCTATATCCACTCTACATCCACTTTCTTGTGAGTTTTATCATACATAGATATTGAATTTTGTCTTTTTTTTCATTTAGTGTGTTTTTAGTTCAGTTACTATATTCTTCAGCTCTGTACCTTATGAATGAAATTCCCTTATATTTGCTATTTCTTTCTTGAGGATCTCACTGTTCATCCATTTTCACAATTTTTATGACATCTTTATGACTAGTGTTTTGAGCTCCTTATCAGGTAGATTGTTTATCTTTGATTAACATATTTTCTGGTGTTTTGTTATATTTTTGTTTAGAATGTGTTCTCTGTCTTCTGATTTTACTTGATTCTGTATTTGTTTCTGTGTATTGGGCAAATCAACTACCTCTCCCAATCTTAAAGAAGCAGTCTTGTGCTGAAGATGTCACACAGGTCCCAGAAGCACAAGGTGCCCTACCACCAAAGACAGGTACTCAAAAGAAAACTCCTGTGTGGGTTGCATGTACCCGTTCACTGTGGCAAGGTCATGTCTATAGAGTAGCATGGGTGAGGGCTGCCTGAAACCCCTGGCTGTGCTACAACACTGAGGTGGGGTAGGTACAGTTTTTGGCTTGACACTGAGGTTTGGTTGTCCTGCAGGGTTCTTAGCTGGGTGTGCCCACTGTCTTTCGCAGGTTAAATGGATAGTTCGAAAATGGCACTGACAGGCACCAACATTAGTGAGGTAAGATAAGGTCACAAATATGGTACCTATCAGTGTCTCCATCCATGGAGAATTTTCCACTGTTTTCCTGCCTCTCCTGTAGGTGCTTTAAGATTAATAAATGATTTTCCCATATGGTCTCGCCACTTTTCAAACTGGTGTTTTTGCACTGGTTCCCCAGGGCAATTGAGGGTGTACATGATCCCTTTAAGAGAGTGTTCTCTCTTTTCTACAGTCATGTGGTTTTCCTGGAAGTATAACCCATTGGTTTTCAAGGCTTGTCATTTAGGGAAGTCATCTCTCCCAGGTAGGATCTAAGGGTTGGGGTGCTGGATGTGGAATACAAACCACTTACTACTCAGGGAAAAGTTTCATGTTTTTCAGATATCTCCCGGTTATGGATTGCTGTGCCTAGGTGCTATTTTTCTTGCAAGATGGTGTCTCTGCTTCTCTTACCCATCTCGTTGCTGTTCTTTTTGTCCTTTATTGTGTAGGCTGTGTTCATCCAGTTTTCTGATCCTTTTCAGAGGAAATTATTTCATATGTAGTTGTATATTTTTTTTATGTGTGGGAGGAAATGAGTTCAGAATCTTCCTATACGAACATCTTGAACCCAGTTCTTCTGTCAACTCTTCCTTTAGGGTTTTTAAGCATGGTTTTCCTTCTCTTTGCAACTTTTTTTTATGTGTTCCCCTGAATTTCCACTCTTACTTCTGGATAGCTCCATGGGTGAAAAAGCTGGTTCTGTAACCTTTCTGTAACCTTCTGGACACCTGAGGGTTGCTTGTGGTCAATTATTCTTATGCCATCAACTGAAATAGCTGTTGGGAGCATACTAATACTGTGTTGAAATAAGTGAGATTCTAGCTGGGGACAGACTGGCTTTCTGAATAGGACTGGCTGAAGCACCTGTTTTTTGAGTAGTACTGGTAAGGTGCACCTACCCTAGAGTGTAAGGGAAAGTTACATGTCTTTGAGTGACTGCCTAAAAAACTAGGTATAAGAGATAGACTCAGCTCAGTGCTGGGACTTCAAAGCTGAAGTTCTGCATATATTTAGCTTGTCTGTCATGATTATGCTTCTTTTGAGTGTGGAATGTCAAAGAAAGTTTGCCTGGGAGAAATAAGAACTACAGTGTTGTTGTTGAATATGCCTTGTTGTTACTTTTCTGCCTTTCTTTTTCAAAGATTGATTTATTTAAGAGAGAGAAAAAAGACGGGGTGGTGTAGAGGGAGAGAGAGAGTCTTTTTTCTATTTTTTATTTTTTTATTTTTTAACTTTAAATTTATTTTATTTTTTCAGTGTTCCAAGATTCATTGCCTATGCCCCACACCCAGTGCTCCATGCAGTAGGTGCCCTCAGTATCCACCACCTGGCGGGAGAGAGAGAGTCTTAAGCAGACTCCACACTCAGCATGAAGCCTGACACAGGGCTTGATCTCATGACCCTGAGATCGTGGCCTGAGCCGAAATCCAGAGTTGGACACGGAACTGACTGAGCCACCCAGGTGCCACTCTGGCTTTTCTTAAAGATCAGTCAACCTGGTACTAGTTGAAGTGTGTTGTGTCTCAGAAGTTAGATTATCAGTGCAAACTGAAGACCACTGTTACCAGTAAAACAGAGAGGCAAGTGCATCTCTTTTCACTTTTTAAACTTAGTAAGTCATTTCCTCCAGGAACTATGCCCTGACTGATCGGCTAAGTCAAGAATTGAAAATCCTCATGTGCTCATAAAGCATATTCAACTCCCTCTTCAACATTTATCAATCTGTATTCTAATTATTTCTTATCTTTATCCCTCACTAAAATTCATGGACAGTTCATCTTATTTATAGGTGTATCCCCAGTATATAATATAATATCTGGCATGTAGTAGGTTTTTAATAAAAATGTTGAATAATTCCATGGCTAAAGGACATAAATCTGTGTCACGGGAAATAGGGAAACAGTTAACAAGGTGTAGTTACTAAAGCAATGTTTTCTACTTATTCTCTCATTATATCAAGTTATTCTTGCTGTATAATAAACCTTAAAAAAAACTCAGCAACTTAAAACTCTACTAATAATTTATTATTGCTCATGTGTCTGCAGTTTGCCTGGGATATGGCTTATTTCTAAGGCTAGGCTTAGTTAGGACATACTGCTTTAGGCTGCAGTGACTAGCTCTTTTTTCTCAGAGCGGGTCTGTAGGTTAGATGGGGCTGCTCTACAACGCACATCTCTGATGGTTCTTTGACCATGCTTTCTATATGGTGGCAGTGGAGATTCAAAAGAGGAAGTGTAAGCATGCCAGTGCTCTTTCAGCACAGGTGTGTCACTGGCATACTTTTACTTCTGCCCGTATATCACTGAGCAAGAGAGTTTATAGCCACATCTAAAGTCAAGGGAAAAGAAGATACACTTCACCCACGGTGAGTCATGGCAGCACAGATGAAGCACCGATGTGAAAAATTTTAACCATGTAACGTATTGCATGTGTTAATGAACCTTATTATGATAATATTTTTGCAATATATACATATATAAAATCATTACTTTGTATGCCTTAAATTTACACTACATTATATGTCAGTTATATGTCTATAAAGTTGGAGGAAAAAAAGAAGTTAAATTTTATGCTCCCTCCGATTTTTTTCTACTTTTAATTCCAGCTTGTCCAGGAGAAATTTTAGGCAATATGAAATTGAACTTCAATAATACGGTTTTCTTGGGACACCTGGGTGGCTTTTTGTTAAGTGTCCAACTCTTAATTTTGGCTCAGGTCAGAGTCCTGGGATTGACCCCATACTGGGCTCTGTGCTCAGCAGTGAGTCTGCTTTGGGCTTCTCTCTCACCTTCTGCCCCTTACCCTGCTAAAACAAAGAACTAACTCTTCAAAAGAAATAAAGAAATTTGTTTATTTAGCTGGCTCCGTTTTTTTTATCCATTGATTTCAGAAAAACAGCCTATGCACTCTCTCTCTCTCTCTCTCTCTCTCTCTCTGTGTGTGTGTGTGTGTGTGTGTGTATACACTTAGGACCACATTGGTTTCTTCTGAAATAAAGACTGGTTAACTTAAATATAGATTCTCAGCTGCTCAATTCTTTTGGTCAAAGTATTGCTTTTGTTGTTTTTGCTTGAATTATGTGGATAATTTTCTTGATCATTAACTGGTCTTGTCCTAAAAATATCCGACTGAAGTTGTATTGCTTTCTGGTAAACTGTTGAGATAGTCATTAGCATTACTGAACATGTTTTTACCTTTTTGTAATTTATTTTAGTCAAAGGGAAGATCAATTACATTTTGAAAATACTGTTCACGTTGTTAAAATCCTTCCAATCAATTCAAGCTGGAAAGATGTGGATTCGTTATTTTATAATCTAGGTAGCATCAAAGGTAATGATAAATGCTTTCCTCAGAATAAAACACACATTTATTTCTTTTCTAACCTACAAATTACTTGTATAACTCAATATTTTACTCTACTTCCAATATTTAAAAAGTAGATGATTTAAGGTGAATCAGTGAATTCATTCCTCTTGACTTTAAATGTGTCTTCATTATATGCATTCCAAAGGAAAATTATTACCTAATCTACAAAGATATATTTTAATCACTAAATAATATGCTGAATGCATTTACAACTGTAATTTTGTACATGTGAAGTACTTAATTTGCTCAGTGTTAACTCTAATGCTTTGCAAACAGAATCAGAGTGCAAAACTATTCAGAATATAGACTGACTGCAGATAAGCAAATGCATTCAGGGACAGAAAGAACTTGGCAATATTTGAAAGGCAGTCAGTTTCCTAGTACTTAAAGTGAAGCCTTAATGCTGGTTATAAAGGTGGTTAAGATAGTGAAGGGGCTGGAGCACCTAGGTAACTCAGTCAGTTAAGCATCTATCTAGTCTCAGGTCTTGAACCCTGGGTCTGGGATCCAGTGCCTGGTCAGGCTGTCTGCTCACTGGGGAGCCTGCTTCTCCTTCTCCCTCAGCCTGCTGCTCCACACTTGTGCTCCTTTGTGCTCTCTCAACTCTCTCTCAAATAAATAAACAAAATCTTTAAAAAGAGAGAGAGAGAGAGAGAGAGAGAGAGAGTGAGTAAAGGGGAGCATGTATTTGTATGTATTTGTGTGGAGGGGCTTATAAAATATGAGGCTTTCATATTTCTATTGTTACTTTAATTTTTTTTCTTGGTGGAAACTATTGCAATCTGAGCCAGTTTGTTAGAATATTGTGAATAAAGTTGAGAAGTAATCAGAGCTCAGTAAATATGCAAGTGTGACTCTATTATAGACTGAATACATTCCCCAACCCCTCATTCATTAGTTGAAAACCTTCCTGACTCCCAAGGGTGATGGTGTGTGGGGAGTTGATTAGGTCATGAAGGTAGAGGCCTCATGAGTGGGATTAGTGATTCTGTAAAGGAGGCCTCAGAGTGCTCTTGACCTCTCCTCATGTAAGGACATTGAGAAATTAGCTGTCTGTGAACCATGAAGAGGACTCCAGATACTGAATCTGCAGGGACCCTTAGTCTTAAACTTGCCAGCCTCTGGAACTGTGGGGAAAAAAATTCCATTGTTTACGAACCACCAATCTACCATCTCGTCTACTGTTATAGTAGCCTGAATGGAGTAAGAAAGTGACTTTAAATCCTTGTTTTATTTTACTGAATAGGTGGGAGGTGAACATAGGTTGATATGTGGTTGGTGTTTACGCACCATGTGTTTTCTTGGTAACATTAGGAGAAAGGTCACCATACTTTGGGGAGCAGAAGAAGAAAAGTACATAGTCGAAATCAGTGGTCCCATTTGATATTTACATGTGTATATCCCTATAGATCTTTTATGACCTCACCTAACTATATACAACTTCTTATAATTCTTGATATTTGAAAGAGAATGTACACTGATTCACATATGAGCTTTAGGGTGATGGTATTGAAGATAATTAGAACCTGAGGGACAAGAAGACAAAGGTTTGTTTCTGTCTTACTGTGGTATTTCCCTGTTTCACATATGGCGAACACCTTACTGAAAGAATGAATAAATGAATGGTACAGGAGTCAGGAATTATGAATTAAAAATATAGTCTCTAAGTGAGAGAAAGAGATTTATATTGTGAGGCAGATAGACTGGGATAAAAATAGAAAGTAAAACCTGGTGAAGAAAGTAAAGGAGATGGACGGGGAAGGATGTAACTGTTAAGCAAGGAGGGCAGAGTCATTAAATGGGATCTGGTTTGACCCGAACTGAACACCTCACGACAGGCAGAAATTGAGATGGTGGAGCCCTGAAGAAAAAAACATGGAAATTAGTTGTACAGAAAATGAAATTTAGCTTTGAACTTGAGATCCTGGATCCAAGTCAGAGAGGACTCCTAGTAAGACTGGAATTTTATGGATTTTTACTATTTATCGAAAACTGTATAATGCAATTTATACGAAGTATTCATTTCTTGCATCAGCCCTGCAATAGTTGTTCTTTTATAAGCCGTCTTTTGCAAAGGAATAAATTGATAGAGATTTGAGTAATCTACCTTGGGAATGGGGGAAGTCAAGATAGGAACCCAGGCAGTATACTGTGAGCACATGCTCTTAACCACTGGAAGGGTCCCTAGAAAAAGAAGGGACTTAGGGTTCTGACTTCTCACCATTCAGATGGAGTTTGGAGCACACTCCAAAGAGACGAGTGGGTGGAAATGTCCCGATGATACATAAGCCTGCCAGAAAAACAACACTTCCATCAGCGAGTCTCAGCAGGTGTAAAAACAATAGGACCATCTGTGTGGGTACAGATTTCCAAGGTGTCAGGAGAGATGGCCTTGAACATTCTTCATTATGAAGTTAGATGGGTCCAGTTCTGACTGTGGTCAGGACTGTATCAGGACATGATGGCATTAATAAGGCCAGACTGACATTCACTGATTAGAGCTGCATGGTGGGGGGTAGGGATCTCACTAACTATTTTAAAACACAGCTAAATGCTTAAACATTTCAGAGGGCCTTGGTGCCTAGATTTAAACTTCTAAATTTAATCATTTTGCATCATCCAGGCTTATAACAAAGGTTTATAGGTTTTAACTAATTTAGGGGACAGTCTGGTGACCACAGAAAGACATATTTTCAATATGTTATTTGCTTGAGAGGGTTCTAGCCCTCAAGAGGATTATGGTAGGTGCTCATAGACAATAAAATAAATTGAAACAGAGACACCCAATACTGTTAAGTTGTACTTGGTTACTAGGAGACAGCTTTGTGGTAAAGCACTGAATTTGGAATCACACCTTGAATTCTATCACAATGGCTACTAACTGAAAAATAAATGTAGTATATTTCTTACAGTTACAGACTTTGAAGAACATTTATTGCATCTTCTCAGTTTACATATAACTGAGTCACTGTTTCAAAGTGTGAGGCACCCCTCGAACAAGAAATCTGAAAATACAATGAACATATTACTTGAAAATGCAATTAATATTCCTTTATAAAGAATTTTATCTTATATTTTCTAGCTTTTCTGATACACTGATATATATAGAGAGCAAGTGCTCAATAATGGTAACTATTATGCTTCCATATGCAACTTTTAAAAAACTGGTTTGTGATTTATTTGCTAAGCTGTTGTATGTTATATTAGTAGAATACTTTTGTTCTCCGAGTCACTTGATGAATGTGTATCATAGAGGGCACCGAGGGATACAGTAAATTTCTATGCCTTTTATCCCAAGAAATAACTGTTATCTTAGCTGGAACATCTATATATCCTTGGTCAGTAGAATGAATACAAATATGAGAGGGGAGGATCCTTCCTATTAATTTAATCAGACCTAAGGATCTTTTGACTTTTTATAAATGTATTAGTACACCTGTGGGAGTGTTTGAAATAGTGCGCTAGAGTTTGAGATTTACATAGCAGACAAAGAGTAGAAAGTTATGTAGATGAGTGTGGCTATTTTATTTATGCATGCATAATGAATAAACTTCCTTGGTTTACTCAGCGTTCTATCTTATTTGCCTTCTGCATGTAGCATGGTCCCATTTTCTTTAAGAATATCTCCCTGTATTCCACATGACCCTGATGGGGATAGAAAAGCCATATACTGTAGTAGTAAGAATGCAAGACTCACACATCTAGGTGTATATACTTACCGTGTGATCTTGCAGAAGTTATTTAACCTCTCTGTGCATCAGTAGCTTCATCTTAAAATTAGGTTAATTTATATAAGGCCATTGTATATTAGGGCTTGTATGGTCTGGGTTCTTCTTAAAAGTGGACCTTAAATAAGGAATTGGATACAGGTGGTTTGTTTTGTGAAGTGATCCAAACGGAGTGCATTTAGGAAAAATATAATGGTGAAAAAGTAAAGGGAATCCAAAGTTAGGTTATTTAGCTGCTCACTGCTATGGGCATGAGGCTCAACCCTGCTGCAAGTCCTTTGTGCAGACTATCCCATTGAAATGTCTATTACAAGAGTAAGGAGAATATTTCTTCAAGACCACCTTTCCTCTCTTGGCCAGCATTGGTGCTGTGGAGTGTTAACTGTTACACAGTTAAAGGTTTGCACACATGTATCAGGATAGTTCCACAGGAGTCTCTCTGACTCTGGCACAGGAACCCAGGGCAGAAATTGGGAGATTTTTTGTTGATGCCCAGGCAAGCTACTGTCACATTATACCTGGTGGCTGGCACCAACCAGGTGAAGTAAAAATAAGGTCTAGGAGATATGAGAGAGGAGATACTGATACAGGATTAAATGAAAGAATGTGTGCAAAATATCTGGACCATTGTCTGGCCCATACTTATACAATGCTTTTCTAGACAGAAGTAAATACAAATTTTATAGAAAATCATGTCTGTGTATTTCATTCCCCCCTTTTTGTGTAGAAAGCATATTTCTATTTATTTTTTAAATTTTCTTTTATTTAAATTTAATTAACCAACATGTAATACATCATTAGTTACAGTTGTAGTCCTTAATAAATCATCAGTTGCATATAACACCGGTGCTCATCACATTATGTGCCATCCTTTATACCCATCACCCTATTACTTGGATTATAGGATTACCCTATATCCCTGCCCACCTTCCCTCCAGCAGCCCTCAGTTTGTTTCCCATAGTTAAGAGTCTCTCTTGGTTTGTCTCCCTCTCTGATTTCTTCCCATTCAGTTTTCTCTCCCTTCCTATATGATTCTCTGCACTGTTTCTTATATTCCACATATGAGTGAAACCATGTAAGTGTCTTTCTCCTATTGACTCATTTTACTTAGCATGATACCTTCCAGTTCCATCCATATTGATGTAAATACAAGTACTCACCCTTTCTGGTGGCTGAGTAATATTCCATTGTATATATACTACATCTTCTTCATCCATTCATCTGTCAATGGACATCTTGGCTCTTTTCCACAGTTGGGCTGTTGTGGACATTGTTGCTCTAAATGTTGGGGTGCAGGTGCCCTTTCAGATCAATACATTTGTATTTTGGGGATAAATAACTTTATTTCCTTCTCTTACAACATGTATACATTGTGTCTTAGAGCAACATAGTCAGAACTTCATTGTACCGTGTTCCAGGAACATCCGTGACTATTTTTCACCTCATCTCTTCCCAGGAACAGGAAGAATTAATTGTAACTTGACCAATTTCCAGAGAGTCCCCAGACTTGCAAGCATCCAGGTGACGGGAAGTTTACCAGATTCCTGCAGGCCCAAAGATACCTGAATAGTATAAGTACCTAAACAGGTTATCTTCACACCCTCAATGCTTGTGTGCACAAACACTCAGTTGAACTAAGTGAGAATATCTATGAGTATGATCTGTTTCTCAAAAAAGTTTTAGATCTGTTTCAACCCACAAATGAGGCAAGCAATTTGGGCTGACATTTGGACCTACTTATTTTCTTAATTCCCAATTGCTACAATGGGAACCTTGAACTTTTCCTAATCATTGTGGATAATGAATTAGCAAGCTTAGCCATAGATCATTCATAAAACTTGTCTTAATTCATAATTGAGAAGGTGCTTCCTTTTGCCTTTTTTTCTTTGATGCTTCTTCATAATATTTAAATTTTTATTTCTTATGATAAAATATTTAGAAGCACATAGAGTGTTCAGCAAGATATGTATCTGTAAGTGAAGACCTTTTTCAAATCTTAGAAAAGATAGGGAAATTGGATATTTTATCTGAGGAGGTAGGTAAACATATTGAAAATAGTATTTTTTATTAAAAAGTGGAAAGGATTGCTGAGAAAAAATGTATAAATGCAAATGATCATCCTTTTTGCTCACAAAAGTTCATCCAGTCAGATGTCATTTTAAATATTTTAAATTTATTTTTAAAATTCAGTTATTTATACATTCTTCTGGAATATCTGTTTGGTATATGTTACACATGTTTTGCATTATTATCAAAAGCCAAACTCTCAGTATACTGTTTGACAGGCCCTTTTTAGTTAATTTTATAGAAGATTTTGACTCTTTGATGCATGACCTTAAAAATCAGCACACTGGCTCAGTTTATTTTTCTTTTTCTTTAAGATTTTATTTATTTATTTGACACAGAGAGAGAGAGAGATCACAAGCAGGCAGAGAGGCAGGCAGAGAGAGAGGAGGAAGCTGGCTCCCTGCTGAGCAGAGAGCCTGATGAGGGTCTCAATCCCAGGACCCTGAGGGCCTCAATCCCAGGACCCTGAGATCATAACCTGAGCCGAAGGCAGAGGCTTTAACCGACTGAGCCACTCAGGTGCCCTCAGTTTTTAAAAATCTCAAATGTAATGAGATTGGTAGCCAGAAGTGTTGGGAGTTGGAGAAAGTGATGGGTAAGGGAAAATTAAGCTTGTCAAGTCATTTTAT
Source organism: Spilogale gracilis (assembly GCA_004023965.1). NCBI lineage: Eukaryota > Metazoa > Chordata > Mammalia > Carnivora > Mephitidae > Spilogale > Spilogale gracilis. Next base: position 163,972 of record PITA01000441.1, on the reverse strand, counting down.
AAAAGAAGGTAGTGAGGGAGAGTTAGCTAGACGGAGTACTCAGACCTGATTAAAATCACCGGAAGCATCTGTCAAGCCAGTTCAGGTGAGCATGTTTGTGGTTCTGTGTGCTATTTCACACACCACAAAAGAATGCTAAATATAGGCCAGGTATGTACCCCATAACTGGGCTCCTCACAACACGTTTAACTACATCAGTGACAATGAACAGTCACAAATCTAGGCATAAATTTAAGACTTGGGAAGTTTGGGTCTGGTGTTAAGAGTACCTTACTATAAATAAGGACTGGCTGCCCTTGAACATTTTTAGAGCGTGTGTGAATCTGGTGTTAAAACTAGCAAAATTCATTGCCCATTTTTTCTTTGCTTGTGGAAAAATTTACAGTATCTCTCTTGGGTCTCTTGAGCTATGTGGGGATACACAAATCTCCTTTTTAGTGAGAGCCACACACTGACTTTATTAGTCTTATGGGAACCAGAATCAGCTACATTGACTGGGAGATTTGCTCATTTTAGAAAATTACATGGACTTTTGTATTTAGGATACTCTATATTATCTTAATTGTGACTCTTTTAACACAGTTATTGCTTAATGTTCAGCACTTCTTTGCAGTTTTTATCACCTTAACTCTGTTGCTTGAAGTTGAAGATTATAGCAATTAGGACAAGATGACTGACCTTCCCCAGGGTCAGCCTGGAGAGCCTGTGCCAACCAGGGAAATATTTAGATTCTATTAGGACAATGGTGATCTAGATTATTGAAGGTAGTAATGATAATAACAAATAGAAAGTTAGGAAAATGGTTTGTTGCCTTGATTTCTCATTTTATAGGAAGCAGTATTTTCCCATGGATTTTATATACTAACATATTCAACTTATAATTATCCATATTCATTGTCTGAATGCTATAGGCAAAAAAATGGAAAAGAAAGCAACTAGAGACATTGCCCCAAAGATGCTTATAGCTTGAGAAGGGCAAGAGGCAGTTTATAAACAACTATAGACCCCAAAGAAATGCATGCTTATGCTCATATATGAGTTAAATACATATTTTTACATATTAATTAATTAAATCCATAGCAACACTACCATGAAGAAGCTGGAAATTACCCAAGTGTCCATCATCAATAAAGTGAATTACTAAGCTGTCTTGCAGTTGCATGATATAATATAATACAGCCATGGAAATAAGTTGCAACTTCATATAGCAACATGGATAAATGCCATAAACATAATGTTGAGTGGAAGAAGCCAGATACAAAAGAGTTTATATGATTCTGCTTATGAAAAGTGTAGTCAGACATGTATCTGTGGCATTAGAAGTCAAGAGGATTAGTTTTTAGGGGGTGCCTGGGTCGCTCAGTCATTAAGTGTCTGCCTTCAGCTCAGGTCATGATCCTGGGGTCCCTGGATCAAGTCCCACATTGGTTCTCTGTTCTGCGGGAAACCTGCTTCTCCCTCTCTCACTCCCCTTGCTTGTGTTCCCTCTCTAGCTGTGTTTCTCTCTGTCAAATAAATAAAATCTTAAAAAAACAAAAACAAAAACAAAAAAACAATCAAGAGAGTTAACGCTGAGAGGCATAGTGACTTGAAAGGGGACCAGAAGAGACCCTCAGGGATGTTGATACCATTTTTTTCTTTGAGATATATGCTATGTGTTTCACTTACGAAAATTCATACACTTACATGTATGATGTGTGTGGTTTTTTGGATATTCTTCAGTTGAGTTTTAAAATGAGCAGTATATTTAAGTAGAAGAAGATGAGACCTTTGTGAAATAAGTCTTTTGTAACAGTCAGGACATTGCCTTAGTTTCTTGATAAATCAGGCTTGGAGGTCTGGAGATAAAACATTCCTGAAAGAAGGAAAAATAGAAGCAGAAGCAAGGAGGTGGAAGTATATGAGATAACAGATTAAATGAACTTTCAAGTACTTGAACAAAGTTGGAAAAGTGCAAAGGGAAAAGTACTAAGTTAGGTTCGGGCCAGACAATGAAAAAATTAAAAATAGTATAAACAAGCTTGTCATTATTTCTTTAGGTTTTAGGACTCTGGAAATTTTTTAGCTATAGAATGGGCTAATTATGCTTTGGAAGGTGAAGGGACTGAAGGGGAAAAGATCTGACAACTCCTGTGGTGTTAAAAGGGAACTTCCCACAGTTGTACACTGGCCAACTGGCAGCAGTGGGATGGTGACTGGCACATAATTGGAGCTCCGCATTTACTCAGTGAGTACCAACATGAGCAATGAAGGAAAGAATAATATTTTGCATTAGACTGTGTCAGTGGCAGTCTTGAAAAATGAGTTTGCTTTTTTGGTGGTTTTCCTTTCCAAAGAAGAATTGTTGTTGTTGTTGTTGTTGTTGTTGTTGTTGTTGTTGTTGTTGTTGTTAAGGAATGCCATTTGCAATTGGATCTGGAGCAGGTGGTAAACTCTCCCATAAACTTGGGTGGTATTCAGATCACTGAATCTTAGCTACATGGGGTCCAAATTGTATGTAGAATGCAATCTACCTGCTAATTTTGTCAGAATGCATTTTGAAGTAAAATACAAACTTCCCTTATACAAAATATTGTACAAAATATTGTATTTCTTTCTTGTTAATTATCCTGTATAGAAAATCAACAGTCACAGCATACTTTAGTTTATTTGGTTAGGAATTGTTTACACTGCAATTCTTTAGTAGTTCTTTTCCCAAAGGTCAATAATTCCAGCATTTTGAGAAAAAAAGATCAATGGTAGTAAATGCTACCTCTGTATTTTCCCTTAGAATTCTAACCTCAGTTGTACTTATTAGGTTTTGTGTCAATTTTCAAGAAAAGGGTATAGGTTTTGGGGTGTCTGGGTGGTTCAGAGGGTTAAGCCTCTGCCTTCTGCTCAGGTCATGATCTCAGGGTCCTGGGATCAAGCCCCACATTGGGCTCTCTTCTCAGCAGGGAGCCTGCTTCCCCCTCTTTCTCTGCCTGCCTCTCTGCCTATTTGTGATCTCTCTCTGTCAAATAAATAAATAAAATATTTTTAAAAAATATTTTATTTATTTGATAGAGAGAAACACAGCCAGAGAGGGAACACAAGCAGGGGGAGTGAGAGAGGGAGAAGCAGGCTTCCCGCCAAGCAGGAAGCCCGATGTGGGGCTCATTCCCGGGTCTCCAGGATCATGACCTGAGCTGAAGTCAGTCGCTTAACCAACTGAGCCACCCAGGCATCCCAAATAAATAAAATCTTTAAAAAAAAAAAAAAGAAAAGAAAAGGGTATAGGTTTGGGTTGAATTACATTGTCTAACTTAGTCTTGGTTGTGAATACTGGAAAGAACTTTGGGACATTTGGTAACAATTGGCTATGGCCATTTTTATGTAAAGAGGTTAGGAAGGATGGTACATCTCCCAGATCTAAGCAGGGATGTGTGGCAGGTGGAACATGGAGACACTTTATCAGAAAAGCTCGTTGGGTGAAAAGAGTGTCTGAACCATCTAATTTTTTCCAGCTAGTTTGCTGAACTGAATCTACTAGACAGTTGACTTCATTTTCTCATTGCACTCCTTGACACAGTTTAATTGTAGAGGAATAAAACAGACAACAAGCTGATCCATTATATATTAGTGAAAAATTTCAACTTATATCTAAGCCCTTCCTTTCTGCTATTGCTTATCTACTTTCAGTCCATATTTCACATTCTCATTAATGTTATCTTTTTTAAAAGATTTATTTATCTGAGAGAGAGGGAGGGAGAGTGAGTGCAGAAGTATGGGGATGGAGGAGCAGAGAGAGAATGAAGAGTCATAAGCCAACTCAACACTGAGCACAGAGCCCAACTGGGCTCAATCTCACGACCTTGAGATAAGGTCCTGAGCCAAAATCAAGAGTTAATGCTTAAACAACTGTGCCACTCAGGCACCCATTAATGTTATCTTTAAAAATTTGGTTATGCCACATCTCTGCTGAAAAAGCTTGATATGACATTTTGGCAGGTATTAACTCCTTCCAGTGGCTTTTAGTCTGTTAGAGCAGCACTTATTGAGAAAAAGAGAAAACCTGTCTTTGAAGGCATTCTCAGAGGTAATATGACTCTACAACAATGTTAGCTTAGTTTTGTTTTGCTTTGCTGATTATATATTAAACTATCCACTCTGTCAAGGTCTATAGTAGCAATAATTAACTAATTAGCTCTGGAACATATTCTAGAATTGATTGTAAGTAAATATTGTTGCAATTTCAATTCTGATTTAGGAATACTTATTTGAGGTTGTAGAATGTTGTGGGTTTTTTTTTTTTAATATTTATATTTATTTATTTGACAGAGAGAAAAACAGCCAGAAAGGGAACACAAGCAGGGGAAGTGAGAGAGGGAGAAGCAGGCTTCCCGCGGAGCAAGGAGCCCGATGTGGGACTCGATGTGGGACTCGATGTGGGACTCGATGTGGGACTCGATGTGGGACTCGATCCCGGGTCTCCAGGGTCATGACCTGAGCCAAAAGCAGTCGCTTAACCAACTGAGCCACCCAGGCGCCCCTGAGGTTGTAGAATGTTTTTGTTAAGTAATGCTGTTTTTTCTTTTTTTATGTGGAGGAAAAACAAAAACAACCTTTGAATTTAAATTTACATGTATGCGAGCTGAAAAATTTACTCCTTGCTCAAGAAAATATATTCCAAACTTATAAAAGGAACATAGTGATTAGAAGAAATATTGAGTTTAGTGCAGGTTAATTATGAAAGGGATCAGATAACTTTACCTTTGCAAGTCATACACGTTTCTCAAATCGAAGATGACTATTATGTGTCAACATTACATATTTTAATGGAAATTCTTACATTTTAAAAGAAACTTTAAACACATACCTCATACAATCCATAAACTTGGAAACTTGGAACTAGTTTGATATGCCATTATTTAGAATTTTAAAATAACAAATGAATATATCTGAAATAAAGTTTTACTTATTCTTTATTGTAATATAGAATGGGACACAACTTTAGTAGATGATATATCCCAAATGTGAATTGGAATGTTGAGTCAAAGATCGTTCTTAGTGTTTTCACTAATATTTCTGATACACAATTTCTTTTATAAAAATAGTATATTCTGAATTCATATTTTTCATCTTTCAAGGTGAATTTTGCTCTTTCTGTTAGCATTGATGTTTTCTTTCAAAGTGATAAACACAAAGTCATTTGTAAGTTATGGTTTTGTAAGACATGATTATAAGAAGGTAAGCAGTGCAAATCCAATGTATCTTGTTTTCTTTACCTTTTTGAAAATTTTCTTTTGCCTCCACAGATTCACTTTCTTACACTCCATCTAAAAATATTTTTTGTTTTAGAAGGAAAAAAAGTGCCTTGTGACAATTTGCATAATATGTTAATGTGGATATGCATCTAGACATCTGGATGGCATTTTAATATCTCATTCTCATTCAAGGAACTAGACCTTACACAGATGGTGGAGACAATTTTAAGAGCATTGTTGTAAACAAATAAGGCAGCCAGGAAACCAAACACACTCCGAGTTAGGCTTTGCCGCCAAAGAAGCTTTTTAGTGAGATGTTTTGACTACAAGATTGTACAGCCCTTATCAGTCTCTGACAAAAGGAGAGGTACCAGTAGGCAGTTTTCTGATGCAAAGGAAAGGCGAAAAAAAACACACACCAGCATGCACTTTCAGGTTTGAATATTTGAAAGACTAAATGTATTTTTTACTCTTACACAGAATATATGCGTGCGCGCGCACACACACACACACACGTTCACATAGCATATACATATATACACATATATAGATTTTAATAAAGTGGACGTATACGATTCAACAATAAGTCCATCTCTTTCTTCCTTCTCTCCCTAGAAATACCTTCTGTCAAATTTTTGGCTATTAAAAGGACTCTGGAATCACTCTGCTTATGCTTAAACACTGAGCTTAAATTCACAATTAAGTAGTTTGGGTTTTTTTTAATGATTTTTTTATATACTTATTTGACAGAGAGAGAGATCACAAGTAGGCAGAGAGGCAGGCAGAGAGAGAGGAGGAAGCAGGGTCCCTGCTGAGCAGAGAGCCTGATGTGGGCCTCGATCCCAGGACCCTGAGATCATGACCTGAGCCGAAGGCGGAGTCTTAACCCACTGAGCCATGCAGGCGCCCTAACCAGGTTTGTTTTTTGACCAAGTAACTTATTCTCTTGTTGCATCTGTTTTGTCATCAGGGATAATAATGGTCGCTGTTTCATAGGGTCAATAAGAGCATTAAATGTGTCAAATACATAGCATATGCCATATATAGAGAGCATTCAATAAATATTAGCAGTTATTATCATCGTTTTAATTAATTTTATTTATTTTTTCAAAAGATTTTATTTATTTATTGGGGAGAAAGAGAGAGAGCACATGGGAGAGGGGGAGCAAATCTAGAGAAGACCCTGTGGTAAGCCCAGAGCCCAGTGTGGGGCCTAGACCCACAACTGTGAGACGAGATCTAGGCCAAAATCAAGAGTTAGAGGTTCAAACAACTGAACCACCTGGGTGCCCCTTAATTTATTTTTTTATTATACTGTACTTTTTAATTTGGCTTTCTTCCTTTCTTTTTTTTCTTATTTTTGGTCATCTTTAACATAAAAAGTATTTGACTTGTTCTCTTTTGCAGTAAGAATGAGTTTTTGGGTCTCCTGGGTGATGTAAGAAGGCTTAAGCTCTGGAATGAGACAGTGAGTTATACCTGAGTCTTTCTCTTAGCAAATGGACTGTCATTAAAACTCTGTTGTCATCAGTTTCATTATGTAGTAAGTAGGGACAGTTCCTAATTCCCTAGATTGTTTTGCCCATGTGAAAATGTATATAAAGTAAATGCTTTTAGGGACATCTATGCAGGTCAGATGCTTTGTTATTAAGATTTGCATGAATACTGTTGTCCAAAGGAAAAGACATTCAGGCAACATTTCTCTTTATTTTAGTTATCTGGTAATCACTTATCAATTTGGATTAATTTTGGCCCATTTGGATTTGAGAATGAGTGGCTTGTGAGTCTAGGTTTATCTTTTAAAATAATAATGATTCACTTGAGGGGCTACGTATTTGTCATTTATCCTTGGTTACAACAAAAGAAGTAATAGTTTTTCAGTAGAGACAACTGGAAAAGGAGACAAGTGTGAAAGCCCTTCTAGAAGAGAGAAGACATTCAGGGTGAAATTGAGGTAAGATAAAAAGAGAGTGTTTTTGATAGATTTCTTTCAGTAGTTGCTAGAATATCCCTGATTAAGATGATAATTTGCTTTTCAGTACTAGATCATCTATGGGACTACATGGTGAGTGATCTAGTCTATCTTGTTTACAGAACACAAATTAGCATTGGCAGATTCCATACTTAAATCCACTATGGAGACCACATCTATTATGAAATTTAGAAATAGATTGATAACACCAAGGAAGGGAAAGAACAGGCATGGCAAATCTTTGTATGCCTGCTGGCACTATCTTATGTAATACCCTTGAAAGACATTACTGACCAATCAGAACCTCTCTCCCATTGAATACAGATGCAGTCTTAGAATGCTTTTCATTGAATGACTTTGGCAAGTCATTAGGATGGGTTGTGATACGAGAAATAGGTCAAAGCAAATGGTTTAGGACTAATCCCAGGAACACCATTCTAAGTGGGCTGTATATTCCATGCCACATGTGGGGCAAGTGTAGTGTCTTAAAGGAAATGGGAGAAGGTGGGCATACAGGATAAACAATGCATGACATGATTTATATCTTAAAGAAACAAAATGAGTTCTGATAAGGCAAATGCATCAAAACAAACAAAATGAAGTAGTACATATACTACTAAGGGCCAAATAAACAGAACAGATAATAGGAGCAATGGGAGGCTGTAAACCCTGACGATTGAGGAGATTGGCCAGGGCTAATAGACAAGAGAGGATAAGAAGGTTTTATCTATGGATACCAATAAACAAGTCAAGTTTTCTGAAATGGATGTTCATGTCAGAATACAATGGGAAGTGGAATTGACAGATCAAGCAGGAAACAAGTTGTGGAGGGCCCTGAATTCCATGCTAAGAAATGCAAGTTCATTTGTAGGTAAAGGAGAACATTTGGGGGTTTTGAGTAAGAGATTGTAAATGTCAGAACTGAGAAGGATCTTAAGAGGCCAGTTGGCCTAGCCCTCTACATTAATGCATGAGGGTTTTTACTTATTTGATGGTAGCAGCTGATTATTTATGCTCAGAAGGTTAAATGTTCTACTTATATACCTGATTATATACTTCCAGGTTTAAAAAAAAAAGGAGGGAATTTTCTACAATGAAGGGAAGGTTCACTGTGCTCCCCAGGACACTGATTAGAGTCCATATTCTCCCCTTAGTATTTTATAGTTTATTGCATGCACAGCATGATTAAGAAGGGTTTCTTAATCCTAGCACTGTTGTTATTTTGGACAAGATAATTCATTATTTGGTGGGGGGAATCCAGGGCATTGTAGAATGTTTAGCAGCTTCCCTGGCTTCTATCACTAGCTTCCCATAGAACCTCACTCGCCTCCTTATTACAAACAAAAGTTTCCCCAAGACATCATCAACATTATCAAATGTCTGCTGTGGATTAAAATCATCCCTGGTTGAGAAACACTAGCTTAGGACCTGGGTTTCTGTTTATAATTCCAAAAGAGAAATACAGTCTTTATATATTATCAGGCAGTAGTTTGCAGAATACATTAGAGGAAGTAGAGATGGGAGACAATAAAAGTATGTGGGGATGACCATGTCAATCTAGCCATGAATGGATAGGATTATTAACTGGAGCTATGGGCCTGGGATGAAGAAGAAACAGAGGCATTGATAGGAGGAAGAGTAGCTGTAGCAGTAGAAATGGCAGTAGAAGCAGCATTTATTGTGCAATCATAATATTACTCCTCAAAAGAACCCTTTGACATCATTGCTGCTACCATTATCTGCATTTTATGGATGAGAAAACTGAGGTTTAGTGGTTTCCCAAAGTAGAATCAAGACTCCACTCTATGTCTTACTTCACCACTCTACTGTTAGAGTGAGGCTTTGCAGTGCTAATGGTCAGTAGGAAAAGGCCCTCAGAATGGTCACATGTTCTGTTAAATTATGTCATCATTTCCCGAATTCCACTCACTTTATTTAAATAAGTAAACAAAAATGGTTCCCCTTAAGAATAGAATAGACTAATGTAAGACTCCCAGCCCCATGTAGATGAGTTGGATACTGCCATATCATGTTAATTAGTAAAGAGAGAATATCCACAACACATAATGTACCCATTTTCCATGGATATATTTTGCATGTCTTTTCATTAAAAATTCATTACAAAGGTAGGAGTTTGAGTATCATATAACAAATAGAGCCGAATTATGGCATAATGGAACTTTTTAAAAAATGTAGACAAAAGTAGTTCTAAGATTTTAAGCATTATAAAACCTACCTTTTTTTTACTGTTAGTGTTGTAAAAATTTTTGTTATCTTAGAGACTTTTTATAAGTATTATGTCCCTAACTCAGTTTCACAATTTGAATGTGTTCATGAATATAGAAAACTATTTTGCTCTGTAACTAATTAATTTTTTTGTGGACTCCTCAAACTAGTCACATCTCTCCTTTTATTTGGAGATACCAAAACTTTTGCTTATTTCACAATAACATAAACACTTATATTAAACCCACTTAGGAGAAATATAAGGAGAAAAATTCCAGAAATTACCTTTTGAAGCTGGTTTTAAAATTGTCTGGATGGAATAATAATGATCGAAAAAAATGTAGATGTCGGTCTTGGAATCAGCAAATAAATTATTCTTATGATAAAATTCCAAATTTCTCACTTTACAGTTTTATTATATATGTCCTTCAAAGTATGAGCTCAAGAATAGGAGATCAAAAAGCAGGGTTCAAATATGAATTTTGTTTATTTAGTTTTTCCATTTGTGCAGTGGGAATAAATTATAAACCTCACAGGCTGTTAAAAGAGAAATGAGATAGCGTATTTAAAATGCTTGCATAGTATCTAGCATAAAGCATATCAAACATGGTCACTTTCCTATAGTAACAGAGCTATTTACCAATTTCTGCGATTGCTGTGATGAGATTGTGGCAGAATTGAACATAAAAAGCTGATGTTATTTCACTCTGATACTCAATATTTATGGAAACACCATTATTTCAGGTTTTGTGGGTATGACATTTTTTTTCCATCTCCCAAACACCCTTTTTAGGTGATCTTTATTTAACCACTAAGTGAGTCAGTGACCTCCCTTCTATTGTAAAATTCAGTCTGTATTATCAGAAAAGGATTATATACTTCTACACATAAGAAATTTAGGCATGCAACACTTCAATTTGCAATCATAAATGGGCTGTGTGAATGTTATCACATTCTAGTGTCACCGTTGAGATCATGGGTTAACTCTAGATTCTAGGTCCTAAGTTTGTGTTCTTTGAAAATTCCCTAGGCAAAATATATTTCAAATGTACCTTCCATTTTTATTATTAGTCTCTCAAATTTTAATTATGCATAGTATAAATAAGAATAACGCAGCGTGAGACAAATCTCAGTAGTTATGCATATTCCTTGTGAAAAACAGAACTGAAAGGTTATGAACAGAGTTGACACGCATTTAAAAAAATGTTAGAATCTGTCTGGCATAGGTAAAACTATTACTGAGGGAAGAAATCATACTCACTTATACTTCTGGTATGTTTTGTTTCTAATAGAAGAACCTCCACATATCAGAAATATGCTACATTTATCATTCTCTCTCTGTGTAGAGGAGGCTTCCATGTCTACTTTTCTATTTTTAAATTTTTTTTAAATGCCAGTGAACACTTTGGAGGAATGTATGCTGTATTAGCAATTAGATTTCGTCATGGCAGGTGGTTATGAATTTTGTTTCCATAAAGGAGACCTGAGGGATATTCCATATTAAAGGCTTTATTCCCTTTTGGTAGAAACATGCAAATCATTTGCTTTTGCTAAAAAAAAATCTATGAAACATTCCTTCTCTTATTATTTCCCTTGGGAGTAACAGTTCTCTATTATTCATAATTGTAAATGCAGTTGACATTTTGAAGTTTACATTCATGGGAATAAGATATTTTTGGACATTTCCAGGATAAGAAGCCCAGGAAAATATAGTTTTTCATAGTAATTCATGTGTATATACCATATGTTAATTGGGCTAACATAGATGGCCATTTCGGATTTCGCTGTATTATTCATGTTTTTGGGGGGACAAAGAAGATTGGGAAGTGAATTTAACGAGCAGAACAATTGACTCTTCATTGAAATTATGATACAGTTGGGGAATAAAGACACCTATGCATGAAGAAACAATTTGTGAAGTAAAATGTCATTAAATGGAATCTATTGCTGTTGTAAAGTAGAAAATGTTTCAAATAAGGAAGGTGTGTGCTCTTGAGTCAAATGGCAATAAAAAGACAACAAAAAAGTAGGACGCTCTAGGCAAGGCTGGCTGCTTCTGTGAATGTCTCAGTCTTTATTTATCTGCTGTATAGTCAGCCAGTGATAGCACTGATATGCTAGACCTGAAACACTGGAAGAGTACCTTCGGATGTATTCCAGTCGGCCGTGAGATGCTAGTACCAGGACATCTGCTCTCCCTAGTAAAACTCGGTAACATTTCACTGGGGAAAAAAGAATCCTCTACATGTGGAGTAGCAATGTGAATCAGACAACTGCTAAACTACATGACTTATCTGCCTCTAAGTAATTGGTTAACTTAGGCCACCTGTATTTATAAGCCTGGGGGTGTTCTGTGCCACCACACATTCTCCACAAGTAACAGCTGTCTGGAGTTGCCAAAAGAGTAATTGCACCATGGTGAGACACTGCTGTTTGAGCTCTGCCGAGGTAAGGGATAAAAAGTAGGGAAAATCAGTGAAAAATATGTGAAGACTGCATTATAATATGAATTCCATCTTGGAATTCATTCAGACCAGGAGAACTGGCGTATAACGCTGGGCTGACACTATTTTCAATGCTTACTTGCCTAACCTCATTTTCCCTTGGACCCTGACCCACACCCCAGGCAGATAGACACACAGCTGGATGTGCTTGGCAATTAGGTACTCATTTCATTGTTCAGTGCTTCTGGAAGGGCATCGAATGCAATTCTGGCCTGGAAGCTTTTGGAAAAATAACACTGTCCTGATATCTTTGTTTCTTTCTGAGTGACAGTTGAAGGTGACTTTCCCTTGTACAATCCTGCCTGCCGTTAGCAATTTTCCAAAATTAAATACCATATTTTTGTGTTTCATAGGCACAGCTGTGTCTTACCGAGGGCAAATCCACCTGCACAGCACTCTGTGTTCATTTATATACTGAGGACTTTATTTAGAACCCAGTTTTATGGGGGGAAAAAAAAGTCAAATTGTGAGAACCAATTTTGAGAGCAGTGAATTCCTCAGTTCCACATTGAGTTGTGAAAAGGGCAAATTCATTTGCTTCTAATAGAAGTAATATAGGCCTAGTCAAAAATCTTCAGTGAAGCAAATGGGGTGGCCTTCTACCTGTGTGAACTATGTGTGTATTTGTTTCTGAATCCAGTTTTAAAAACTTCACAGTGTTCTGTGCCTGATAAATACAAGTGGAAAATGGCAAGACCAGGTTAGAGATTGGTATGAAAGTACTACCTCTGGTATTTGGCCAGATGACTCCATTGCTAAAAGTCTCCATTTTATTGTCTGCCCAGTTGTACGTCTGAGTAGTTGAATGTACACAGTCATTTGGAGCTCAAAAGAATTCTACAGTTTGGGACTTGGGGAGGAGGACTGTATGAACTGTTGCACTTTAAAATAGCATCTTTGGGCAAAATTAATTTGATCCTTGAGATAACATTGGTTAACTCTTTTTTAATTTTTTTTAAAGATTTTATTTATTTATTTGACAGAGAGAGAGATCACAAGCAGGCAGAGAGAGAGGAGGAAGCAGGCCCCCTGCTGAGCAGAAAGCCCAATGTGGGCCTCCATCCCAGGACTCTGAGATCACCTGAGCCGAAGGCAGAGGCTTTAACCCACTGAACCACCCAGGCACCCAACATTGTTTAACTCTTGATGTTTCTGAGGGTCCACCATTTTCCAAAGTGTCAGTCAAGGGACATTTCCTGGTCTCGAGGTGTCTTTTTTTTTTTAAGAACAGAGATTCTGTAGTAACTACATTTGAATCATAATTTACATTAGCATTTCAAGGCTCTGAGAAAGCCTGCAGAATAGAGTATTGTTTCTCAAACTTCATTGATCTTATGCATCAAATATCTTTCCTTTGCCCCTCCAGATATATTTGTCCACCTTCTGTATTCATGGAGCTGCCCTGTATGGAGTATGACATAGGGTTTCCTTCCCACTGACTTCTAGTTTTGCAGCAATGGTGGGTACTCTCTAGAGAGAGGGAGAAGAATCTGAGGAGAATTGAAGTCAAAGTTATTATTTCTCTGGCTTCTTTCTTACATACTGACTGTATCCTTACATCAGAGATCACATTTCCTGCCAGATGGGCCTCTCCACACAGCTGACTCTCCAGGTTGCAGTAAACCTTTCTCTCCCTGCACCCTTTCATTCATAGTCTGGTAACACATTGCCTTTTGGTTACTGGCTCCTCTTCTGATTTTCATACAACTTGTCCACACCTTTCAAAATAGTTCCTGTTGGGCGCCTGAGTGGCTCAGTGGGTTAAAGCCTCTGCCTTTGGCTCAGGTCATGATCTCAGGGTCCTGGGATCGAGGCCCGTGTTGGGCTCTCTGTTCAGCAGGGAGCCTGCTTCCTCCTCTCTCTCTACCTGCCTCTCTACCTACTTGTGATCTCCCTCTGTTGAATAAATAAATAAAATCTTAAAAAAAATAGTTCCTGTTTTCAGACTCTTCTCAAATTACCCATTTTGAGTACATCTTTGTTTTCTACTAGAACCCTGAGTGATATACATAATGTCGTTTTCACTTTGCTGCTTTATGATGTTTTGGAAATAAAAATTGCTACATTTAAGTAAGAAAAATTATTGTGGTATCAAAGTATCTAGAACACTGTCGATTGGTATAATTTATAGATTTAACTATAATTAGATGCTTCTTCTTGTGTAGATGTATTCTCTGGCAGTAAAATCAGACTTTTATCTGAGTTTATTTCACCATTGTCACCTTCCTTTTGCTCTTTTAATTTTTTTTTTGAATATAGTTGACACACAGCCCTGTTGCTCTTAATGGATTTTATTCTTATCCAAGAGTGATAACAATTTAGATAGTCAACATCAGTAAGCCATGTCATTTATCTATTTAGTCAATGAATATTTATTAAGCAAATATTTTTGTGTGTCTAGCATTGTACTAGATGCTTGAAAAACAAAAGGTAGAGAAAAATTAACATGATCATGGCTCATCCCAAAACAACCTGCATTCCTACCACCACAGTAATAATACAAAATAATGAACTTAATAATAGCTAACATTCATATAACTCTAAGGGCAATGAAGCATTTATGTATTTTGAGTGTTTTTCCTGTATTAACTCATTCAGTCTTTCCAACAACCCTATTTTAAAAAGTATTAATATTATCCTTATTTTACAAATAAGAATATTGTGGCAAAAGCTGATTAAATGACTCTGTCTGAGGTTACACTGCAAGTTAATGGTGATGGAGCTAGATTTTTAATGTATGCAGTCTGAGTGCAGGGAAGACATAATAGATGAATGAAGAGAGGTAGTAATAGGAGGACTTGACTAAATTCAGATCCAGAAGTTGAAAAAACGAAAAGAGAAAAGTGTTCCAAAAGGGAAGAACTTGTGTACATGTCCTTAAAACTCTTAACAAACCCAATTATGGGTATTGATATTAAAGAATTGAGGTCAGGGACGCCTGGGTGGCTCAGTTGGTTAAGCGACTGCCTTCGGCTCAGGTCATGATCCCGGAGACCCGGGATCGAGTTCCACATCGGGCTCCCTGCTTGGCGGGAAGCCTGCTTCTCCCTCTCTCACTCCCCCTGCTTGTGTTCCCTCTCTCGCTGTGTTTCTCGCTGTCAAATAAATAAAATCTTTAAAAAATAAATAAATAAAATAAAATCTGCTTTGTAACTTTAAAAAAAAAAAAAAAAGAATTGAGGTCAGGATCTTGAGGAGATATTAGCATTCCCATGCATTGCAGTACTATTCACAATAGCCAAAATGTGGGAACAATCAAGTGTCCCACATCAATGAATAAAGAAAATTAGGTATACACATAGAGTAGAATATAATTCTGCAATATGTGACAACATGAATGAGACTGGAGGATGTTATGTTGATGAATGTGAAATAAACCAGTTTCAAAAAAGATAAATGCTACAGGATTTCACTTGTATGAGGTATCTAAAGCAGTCAGATTCATAGAATCAAAGAGCAGAATGTTTGTTGCCAAGGACTAGAGGAGAGGGAATGAGGAGTTACTAATCAACAGGCATAGCATTTTATTCAAGCAATATTGTAAGTTCTAGAAATCTACTGTACAACACAGTACCTGTAGTCAATAATACTGTATTGTACATTTTTGAAAAGTTAAGAGTTTAGATCCCATGTTAAGTGTTCTTACCACGGTAAGATAAAATTTAAAAAATTGGCATGACACTGTACCATCCAGAGAAGAAATTACACAGAGAGGACGATCAAAATGGAATTGTTAGGTAATTGGAGGTCAGTCATGGATTTGTTGACCCAGTATGTAGTAATGGCTATAGCATGTATTAGGAAATGATCACAGACCCTCAGTTTAAAACTTTGGTTGTCAATCTTCTTGTACAGGCAATATGTTTTTAAAAACTGGATAATTTGATGGCACCCTTGAAGGAATTAAAATAAAAATAAA
Organism: Spilogale gracilis; assembly: GCA_004023965.1. NCBI lineage: Eukaryota > Metazoa > Chordata > Mammalia > Carnivora > Mephitidae > Spilogale > Spilogale gracilis. The sequence goes on along the minus strand of PITA01000441.1, from coordinate 148,126 downwards.
TTAAGCTTCTGAATATTTAAAAACTATTTTCACGATTATTGAAGAAGTTACTTTTGAAGAACTGAAGAACTCTTTACTGTCCTGACCATATTCTCTTCTACGAGTCATGATGTAAATTTCTTGCAGTAGCATACAAGTTACCTTTCTTTAACAGCAGTGAAACTTTATATTAAGCCTTATCACTTCCTTGCAGCAACTTGTTCTCATCCCTGCTAAATGTGCTGTGTTCTACCAGAGAAACATCATTGTAAGAGTGTTTGTCTCAAATGTAGCAAAAATCGGTTTTCATATGGTGTCAGGTGCTTTTGAAAATTGTTTCTTGCTTCCCTCATAATGCTGACAAGCAGAGTAAACGAAGTGTTCCACATTTCCAGGTTTAGAAAAATGCCCATCATAGTGCCAGTCAGCTACTGCAGGGCCTGCTAGGAAAGGGCATGGCAAAAGAATCATTTGGAAACCCAAGCCTCTGGGGCTAGAAGAAGAAAGACAGAGAATTCCATAATCTTACATCTTTCCATGCTAAGGGGACAGAAAAGGCATTGAAGTATTTCCCACTCCAAGCTTTCACAAATGACCTGGAGTGTTAAGAAAGGGGCAGGGAAGAGGCTAAGGTGCCAGAGGGAATGCCCATAGCAGCCCTTGTTCCTTCAGGTTGCCAGGGCAAGAACGTCAGAGTTTCTCAAGAGTCAAGTTTATTCTGTGGAAGTTGGCTGGGGTTTGACCGTCTTCTTAGTACTCTGCCAGGACTGCACCCACAGAGAAAGGGGAACCCAGCACCAAGAGTATGTAGATCGCTTTGGGGGCCATGAGTTTGGGAAAGAGAAATATTAGGGACTTTGAGACAAGAGTGTGGAATTTTAATAGTTGGATTGCGTCAGAGAAATAAGCACGGTGGACTGCATTTTCCACCAAAAACAAGTAAAAAGAAAATTACGTCTGCTCTAGGCAGATGGAGATAGAGGACTGCTCTAGACCCAGAATATTATATTCAGATTTATCATATAGCAAGATACATGTTTGTACATACCTGCCTTGATAGTTCTACTTGAAATTGGCTACCTTACCACAAATCAAAATTTGGGAGCCCATTTGTAAAATGAGTTAGTGTAATGTTGTTGATCATTTAAGAGCTGCTGGTCTGTGGTCTTCTGGGAGGGGAAAAAGAATATTGCTTATTGGTGTAAAACTTGATATAAGAAATTATACTCAGACACGAATGCTAAAATGACTGCCCACCCCTTAAGAAACAGACATATTCTCAGGTCGCCTGGGTGGCTCAGTTGGTTAAGCGACTGCCTTCAGCTCAGGTCATGATCCCCGAGACCCAGGATCAAGCCCCACATCGGGCTCCCTGCTCAGCGGGAAGCCTGCTTCTCCCTCTCTCACTCCCCTTGCTTGTGTTCCCTCTCTAGCTGTGTTTCTCTCTGTCAAATAAATAAAATCTTTAAAAAAAAAAGAAAAAGAAACGTATTCTCTTACGTTTAGTGAAAGTCTCTCTTTTCTTGAGCTGCTAGGAAGTTTTAGTCTTGGCTTGCTTTATACTGGCTCATAGCTTCTCTTACGCTTAGCATATTTCCCTTTTAAAAATTGCAATAACTTTTTCATATTTTGTGTTTTTTAAAACGTTTATTTATTTGAGAGTGAGCGTGAGAGAGAGGAGTGCAAGCATGGAGAGCGGGAGGGAGAAGCAGATCCCTCGCTGAGCAGGGGACCCCCCCCCCAAGCCAGGCTTGACCCCAGGACCCTGATCATGACCAAGAGGACGGCAGATGCTTAACGAACTGAGCCATCCAGATGCCCCTATTTTGTGTTATCTTTTTTATCTCTGTTTTGCATTCTTTCTATCTCTCTCCCTCTTTATCATTTTTATCTAATCAAAATCTTTTTTTAAAAGTCTTGATATATAAATAAATTTAACAGTTGCTTAAAGATATACTTCATTTGTTTGTGATTTGTTCTTATCTTTTATTATAAATACAATTTAGAAATAGATCTGTGTAGGTAAAAGATACACATTTATGTATATTGATTGTGCAGTTATACAGTAGTATATATATATGCATATATAAAACTTTGGTCATATATATGATTATATACAGACACAGGACTTTCAATAAATATATTTTTTAATTTTAATTTTTATTCTTATTTTATTTATTTATTTTAAGGAATTTATTTATTTATTTGACAGAGAGAAACACAGTGAGAGAGAGGACATAAGCAGGGGGAGTGAGAGAGGGAGAAGTAGACTACCTGTTGAGCAGGGAGCTCAGTGCGGGGCTCGATTCCAGGACCCTGGGATCATGACCCTAGCTAAAGGCAGACTCTTTTGTCTGAACCACTGAGGTGCCCCTACTTTTATTTTTAAATGTGAGGGAAAAGAACTGGTGGTATGGTATCTGAACCTGTTGTCCCAATTATAATCTTACAACTCTGAGCTCCTCAACACAGTTGGAAATACCATTTATCTGCAGAATTCTTCTGCTGGTGTTTTGCTCCCAGGGAAGCAGAGAAAATAAAGAGCTGACTGCCTTTAATGTTTCAGCTTTTTATTTCCATCATAGTGTTCTGCTTTTAGCAAACACTCCCACACATTAAAAGTTTGTTTCATATATAACCTTCGGAATTTCCTTTTGTAGGCTGGTCCTAAAAACTTGCCCCAGAATTACACAAATTCTGTTAAGTCATCTATTTGTGCTTTTCTTTCTTTTTTTTCTTTTTATTTTCTATTTCAACTGAAAGTGTACTTATTCTAAAGTGCACATTTTTAATAGGCATATATTACTAATGGCAGAAGTAAATTTCAATGAAAATTCGTATTTTTCTTGTACACAATGGAGTGATAGCTTTTTGGGAATCATGTGCACAAGGCTCTCCAGGACACCTGAGATCGGCTATCGATTTCATGTATCGTGAGACTTTTTTTTTGGTGTCCCCCACCCCTTTGTTTTAGGTGAATTTTTTTAGCCTCTCAGTATTATTCATGCTCTTTGGATCATCCAGGAGTTTGTGTAAGACCCCTCCTGAGAAGATGACATACTAATATGTGACTATGTAATTGAATTTTTGACATATGCAAAAATAGTTGTAAAGTCGATAAGAGAGAAAGTACTGTAAATAGATATTTAAAAGAAGGGAACAGATGGCCTCTTTGTGAAGATGTTCAGATAAAGCCGAAAAATCACAAACAGATGGTTTATACGTATGGGGTAAGTTGATGAGGGAACCTGAAGCTGGTGGGGCAGAATGGACAGAACTCCAACATTTCCTAAAAATCTGAAATTTGGACTGTTAGAGGAAAGCATTATAGGACTACATGAAAACACAGGCAAGCCATTAAAAATGTGTCACAATCTATTTCATCTTCCTGGAAACCTCCATTTATGTTTCATTGTTCCGTCAGTAAATACATAACTAACACATAACTAAACTGCTGAGGAAGAACATTTTAAATATGAGGATGGTAGGACAGAGAAAATACAAATATTGCAACGTGTATGCAACTAAATTAATGTGACTTGAGTTTAATTCCTTTTTAATATTGGCTTGGCCTTGTTTATTTACTTTACAAATAAAATCTTAAGAACATTCAAAATATACCAACTCATTTTCACACATATACCTATTTCTAGTTGTGGGGAATATATGGAGTTTTTAGGAGACTAAGTAGTCCAATGAGCTCTTTTCTTTCTCAGGCATGACATTCCATGTGAGACACTTCTCACAACAAAGAGGCAGACAAACTCATGTTTTTGTTTTGTTTCTTTTTTTTAATAATTACATAGCCAATGCTTGAATCATATAGCTGTAATAATGTAGAATTATGTAGACTAAGTATCTGTACCTAGTTCCTTTAATCATTTCTAATTAGGTTGGCTTTTTATCACTTCAGTCTCTGTCCTCTATGTGCATTCTGGCTTTTTGGTATAACATACAAAAATAATATTCAGAAACAGACCAGTCACGTGGAAAAAAACTAGTAGTTTACAGAGTCCTACATAAAGAGCAGCTACCATATTACTCATGTTTTCTAGTCTTATACTCAATCATAACAGGAATTAGAATAATGAACAAATTTTAGGGAATCACACTTTTTCTTGAGAACTGATCTATATATTCACGCATGTTACCTGCACAATTTAGGCAAGAAGATTGATAGGGCTGTGCTCTATCTACCCCTACGATATATTCCCCTGGAAACTTGCTGTGTTAGTTACACAAATTGATTAAGATCACCAGGTTTTATTTCAGTTCGACTTTACTTGAGTTTTGGAGACAAAACTCTCTTCCTGCCAGCCTTTTGGGCTTCATCCCAACTACTGCTACTACTTCCTTCCCATATATATATATATATATATTTTTTTTTTTTTTTTCTGTGAGGCTCCATACTCTTCATGGTCTTTATCATGACAATCCACTCCAACTAATTTCTCTGGGTTCTAAAAAAGAGTAGATTTATCTTCTGTTTCATTTAGATGTGCTTTGTCCCCAAGTAACACAGCCTTTGAAAAAATAGATTTGGTCGATTTATTTGAAAATGAGATTCATATGCAGGAAATATGCCTGATTTTAATTTTTAAAACTTTTATTTCAGAAAATTCCAATTTTATATATATATATATATATATATATATATATATATATTTAAGATTTTATTTATTTGACAGAGAGAAAGACAGCGAGAGAGGGAGCACAAGCAGGGGGATATGAGAGAAGGAGAAGCAGGCCTCCCGCCGAGCAGAGAGCCCGATGTGGGGCTTGATCCCTGGTCTCCGGGATCATGACCTGAGCCAAAGGCAGTCGCCCAACCAACTGAGCCACCCAGGCGCCCCCCAATTATATTTTTAAACAGATTTAGGTTCAGCAGACATTTTAAGGAGCGTCTGCTTTAAGTCAAGCATAGTACTAGAAACTTTTACAATGCATTGTTTTGATAGCAAAACTTATTAAGTATATGGAAGTGAAACTTTGAAATTAGAGCCATGTTTTATATCAGAGGAAGAAGAAGCAACTCTTATTTTAAGTCTCAAATCTATAAAAAAGAATACCAGTATTTTATGTGTGCATATCTTTCCAGTTTCAAAACACTTAGACATATTAGCTCAAGTGATACCACAAAATGGTAGAATACTAATATTTTCATTTTAAAGAAGAGAAAATTGTGTTTGTTGCAGGTGCGATGTCCTTACCACTATTCACAGTTACCTGGGCTAGGTCTTTACTGATTTTCATTCTCTCTTGCTTCCAACAGGGTGCCAAATTATTTCTTACTTTTAATCGCCTTACTCCAGGAGTCTCTGTAATCAAAAGAGGCGGCAACTCTTCCTTAGTTATTGGTGAGCATAGATTTGTATTATTTTTCAAATGAATATGTTTTACTGAGCTTTCCGACTTTTTTTTTTACAGTGAATGAGGAAAGAAGGCACACATGCCACTTTTATTTAATATAATCCCATATTTCCATGAAGTTGACTTGTTTTCATTGTTTACCACACATTTTATAAATTTTTATTAAATGAATGAATATAGGACTTCTGTGGTATTTAAGTCACGGTGTATATGGTCCTTAATTGGCCCATGTATCTATTTTCAGCACCTCAATCTCCATTTTGATACCACTTACTGAAATAGTCATTTGATTATAGCAACTATTTTTGAATAAATATTTTAATTTAAAACTTTGTATGTTGGAAGAGAAAAATGAATGTGCTTAAATAACAACTATTATATTTCTTCCAATACATCTTTGTCTACATTGATGTAGACCATACCCTTATATATTCTAACAGCTACATACTTTTACATTCTATTGAAAAACTATCTTTTGCTTAAAACGTTTACACTTGTTGAACTTCACAGTTGATTTTTTAGAACAGAGATTGCCCTAAGTTTTGCATTTCCATCATAGTTAAAGAGTGATACCTACCTCTCCTCTTTACATATTTGTAGTTCCATAGAGGTACATTTGTTATTCATATAACAATAGACTTGTCTGTGATAAAGTATGTTTTTTACAAATTTTCAACAGTGGTACTGTCATTCAAGCTTTTAGGACAAAGGACAATTTATATCCTTAATACCTTAACCACCCTCCCTTTTATTTGTAATTTTAAACATGTTTCAAAAAGTAAAAACTTACTAAATATGTTGGGGTCCAGCTCCACCTGAACCAGGAGTCCCTGAAGGATGGACAGTGTCGGCAAACGAGTGAGCCCCGTCTTTTTGATCACCTGCCAGTCATCTCTGTCTTGCCGGCTTTCGGTGTCTTTATTTATACGCAACAAGTTGTAGATTATCAAAGGAAATCTTTCACAGTAGATGATTTTAGTTAATACGGTGCTTTGATTAGTGAAAATATTTTTTGCAGGTGTACATGTCCACGATTTATGTCACATCCCTCAACCAAAACGGGGACAGGTTGATGAGTAAGGTTTTTTATAATTTCTTACATCTTGTTCCCAGGCAATAAAGATAGATTAATCATGTGGTGTTTTTTAAGTAGGTCTTACAGAAAAGAAAGGAAATAGCACAGCAAGTAAAAGGCTTAGGTGAATTAGTTACATACAAAGTTATAGTTTAAGCTAAGTTATTAATACACTGGCTAGGGTGATATTAATCACCCTAAAGGGAAGTGTAACTTATTTTGCAAAAGTAAAAGTGCTTGTACAGACCTCTTCTTTGTGACTGGGTGCATAAGCATTATGGAGATCTGTATCTAGATCCTCTGTATGCAGGGCAATGTTCTTACTAACATCTATTTATTTAACCATTCATTTGACCATTCAAAAGTCTTGACAGTCTCCCCACAGATCCACAAGAATTTAAAGCGAAAGTGTAAAGGGTACCCTTATCTGAGTAAATATAAGGACTCTAAGGGGTTCTCCCTTTTGCTCGGAACAGGCCCTGAGGCCCTGTCAGGAATATTGTGCTTAAGTTTAGAATAAAGATCAATAGTGAAAAAATGAAGGAGACACCAGTTCCACGCCATGGACAGGAGCGAGGCTCAGACTGCCTACCTATGCTGTGACCACATCTGCTAGTGGGGTTATTTTACCATGGCAGGGCTGTGCTCCCCTGCTACCCTCTTGACTGAGACTTATGAAAGTCAGTGGAAATCCCGTGAGGCAGGAGCTTTGCTCGGACTGCCATCTCTCCACCGTGACTACACCAGTTTGCGAGATCCGGACAGCTCCCCAGCATAAATAGGTCTAAAGGCACCTGTTGGTTTTGTGTGTGTGTGTGTGTGTGTGTGTGTGTGTGTGTGTTTTCCCTCTACTACCACTGGTGAATGGTGTTTTGGCCATTTTCAAAGAACTGGGCCTCCCATTCAGCTAGCAAATTTGTCCTTAGTTTTTTCCTTAATTATGGTTTCTACATTGACAGAATTTCTTGTTTCTTCTGATACCTTAATTAAGCACCAGTTGAATCATTCTAATTTAAGGTCTGTCAGTTTCTTTTGCATGAATAAACTACATAGTTAATTAAACCATTTCCCAATTTTCTCTCCTAATATACACTTTGCATAACAGAGTACTTTTTTTTTGATGATTTCTCATCAATTTTGACTTTTGCAAATATCAGTGATAGTTTTCTCTGCAATTTCTTAGTTTAACACAGGGTTTATTTATTATTTCGTATTTTTTTTTTAGTGGTCGTTTTTTCTTTTATTTATTTACTCATGGGTTTTTGTTTTGTTTCATGGTTCTTTTCAAAAATAGTTCCTTCAATGTGAATATCTTTGGCAGGCGCTGGTCATTTCCTAATTCTTTTGTTGTTGTTATCTGAATCCAACATTTCCCTCCTTAATTTGTCAATACTTTTTTGAAGTTTCTCACTGATATTTACCATTTTTCTTGGCTATATAATTATTTTTCATATTTTCTTGAGTTCCTTTAGGAAGTAGCAAAATGTACTCCACTTATATGAATATTACATGTCTTTCAACCTCAGTAGAATTTATACTTATTACTAGTTTTCCTTTTTTAAGAAAAAGGATTTTATTTGTTTATTTGTTTGTTTATTTATTTATTTATTTACTTGAGAGAGCACAGGGAGAGGGACAGAGGGAGAGGAAGAAGTAGACTTCCCACTGAACAGGGAGCCTAATGCGGGACTAGATCCCAAGACCCTGGGATCATGAGCTGAGCTGAAGGCAGATGCTTAATTGACTGAGCCACACAGGTGTCCCTAATTGAAAAATTTCTAAATGTGATCACAGTACTTTGTAAATTTTTTGGGGGGGGGTAACAACTTATATTTGGATTTGGCCTTTAATCATGTGTTTGTGGTTCCAGTAGATTTACCAGGACTTAGAGGGTTCTGAGGAAAGATTCCATTTCTCAGTCTAAGAGAAAAGAAAGGAGGGTAAATGATAGGAAAACAGTGTCTTCCATATACAATGTCATTTGCTTTCCATTCTTTCTAGTTTCAAGAATTTTTTTTAATCTTTAAAGTGGAGATATTATTAGTTTTTCCTCCAGGCTCTAACATGAGGTGGCTGGGAGAATCAGTTGAAACAATATGTAAAACATTTTACTTCACAGCTAGTCTACTATTTGTATTCTGCTGATCTGCTTAAATATATATTATTTAGTCAAATTTTATTGGTGTATATAATATAAATGATAAGATCAACATAAGACTGATAGTAGATAAGCCATGACATGATATAAATGTATACACACACACACACACACACATAATATATATAACCATTTTATTACATCGAAAAAATAAAAGACAAAAATGCTGTGGTAGCAACAGTTTTTGAGGTGTGATTTGCTAAGTTTGTGGTAACCATGAAAAGAGCACATGGGTGGAAATGCAAATGTCATCTATTCTTTTAATAGAGTAGCTGGGCTTCTATAACTTCAGGAAAAACTCTGCAATAATCAGTGACTTTCTAATTACCCTTCAAAATAACAGTATATAGGCTATTAGCGTATTACAGTTTTCTCCCTAACTTTGGTTCACATCAGCTCCTAAACCAAAATGGCTTTGATTCTGTCTTGCTTTCAATGTGAACTGGTCTAGGGGTCAGAGATTAATTGACAACAGTGTTGCTAAAAAAGTTATGACAGTGATTTTAAGCAAAATAACCCACTTAATACAGTAGATCTTTACTCTTTGTGATACCAAATGTCTATTTGGAATAATATTTCTCCCTGCTCAGCCAAATATTTTGGTATGCTCTATAGATACCTCAGTTTTAATATGGTCAAAAAGTGTATCTACAAAACTGTTGTTCTCTCCCAAAACTGTTTTCTCCCCCATTATTTTTAATATTGGTTACTATATCTGTATCTACTCACTATTTAATGCTTAAAACGAGTTACCATCGACTCCTTTTGTTATTCATTCCCACAAAACCTTTTGAGTCTACTTTCAAATACTTTTCAAATCTGATCTATTCTCTCTTTGCCTTTTGTAAATGCTTTATTTTCTACCAAAAATAAAATATAAAATAATTTTATCTTTTACCTGAACTGTATATGATCATCCTGACTTATCTCCCCATCCTTAGTTCTTCTTTAGTCTTCCGTCCTTGGACATTTCATACTATTCTGTACATAGTCCCCTAAGTTACTTTCCCTTTATATTATGACATCCCATTTGTATATTAAAGGCATCCAATGCAAGCTCACTAGCTATAAGTGAAATGCAAATTAAAGTCACAGTGATATACCATTACACATTTATTAGAATGGGAAGACATCCCGGCAATACCAAGTGCTGGCAAGGGTGCGAAACAAAGGAGATCTCCTTTACATTGCTGGTAGAAATGTAAATTGACACATCCATTCTGAAAAATAGTTTGGCAGTCTTCTGTAACGTTGATAATACATTGACCAGCGACACAACAATTACACATTTGGATATTTATCTCAGAGACCTACCTTCACACAAAAACCTGTATCCAAAAATTCATAGCAGCTCCAAACTGGAACAACACAGTTTGCTTTCACTGGGTGAATGGTTAAGCAAACTGTAGTACATCATGATAGCCGAATACTGCTCAACAACAAAAAGGAACTGTTGACAGACCGTGACTTGGGTATTTCAAGGCATCTTGCTAAGTGGAAAAAAAAAAGCGTCAATCAGAAAAGCTTATTTACTGTATGATTCCGTTTATATAAGTCTCAAAGTGAAAACTGAGATGAGGAACCAATCAGTAATCGCTAGGTATTAATAGTTTTGTGAAGGAAAGGTGTGATTATTAATGGACTAACACTAGGAAGTTTCTTTATGATGACAGAACAGTTCTGTATACAGATTGTGGTGACTGCCCGTTTTTTATGAATCCGTAAGTGTGATAGAATTTCGTAGAATTATACACTGAAGGGAGAAAAAGTTCTGTAAAGGCTGATGAAATCTGAATAAGGTGTCCAGTCTAGTTAATGTATTGTATGAATATTAGTTTTCTGTTTTGGACAGTGTGTTTTGGTTACACAGGTACGTGGGAATTTCCGTATTTCACAACTTGTTCATCTTTAGCTATTTCAAAATAAACTATTAAAAAAAAAGGATTAAGGAGGCTTCTGATTCCTCAAGGCAAAGATAGGTAAAATTCAAACTCTTACCAAGGCGTACAATGTCAATGCAAATTATTTTTATCCTCCTTAAACATCACTCCGCTTCATTCCTGCGAGCAGTTTATATTTTAGCTATTCTGAAATCCTCAGAGGAATGCGTGGACTTGCGTGGACTTCCTTATTCCAACCATACCTGAACCAAACTCCTCTTCCTTGTAGTCTTTCTCACATCTGAAGTGCTGTTCCTACTCTTGGCTTCTGTCACACTATATCATACTTCTACTTGAGAACTTTCCAATTCTGCTTTTCTTTTCCTCAGTTTATGCATTTATCCTCCCATAGACCGTGAACTTAGGTGGTACTTGCTCTTCCATTTTCAGTCTGGAGGAGACTTCAATGTTAGTCCAATGCATTTATAAAAACTGTGTGTAACTGATTTCATTATTTGCCCAATATAAATGAGTGTTTCCTGTTTTTTTTGTTTTTTGTTTTTTTAAGATTTTATATTTATTTGACAGACAGAAATAAAGCTAGAGAGGGAACACAAGGAGGGGAAGTGAGAGACAGAGAAGCAGGCTTCCTGCAGAGCAGGGAGCCCAATATGGGGCTCAATCCCAGGTCTCTGGGATCATGACCTGAGCTGAAGGCAGCTGCTTAACCAACTGAGCCACCCAGGCGCCACCCCCCCTCTTTTAATCAAAGTGTTACCCTTAGACTTTGTTAATAGAAATATTTTTGTTCAGTCTCACCCACGATCAGTTTCTACTTTGCATTATTGTTTCTGACCTCCTGATTCTGGCCATATTAGCAGTACTTTAGTGTTTTTCAGATATATTTTTAAAAACAACCATCATGGATCTAATAAACACTAATACCATCTGTGCTTTTCTATAGCCCAGGGAAATTCTGTCTGCAGTTACAGTACATTTTTGAATAGGGTTAGAAATATCTACAGTTCCCTTGGAGTCCATAACATTTTATTTTCCAGATATTACGTTCATGGCATCTAATGCTTGCTTTTATGTGCCATTATAGCCACAATTTAAAAAACCATTGGTATTATAAGGAAGTTCTTAGGTCACGATCTCAGGAAGTCATTTTAGATCTGTTGTTTTTATATGATAGAATCATTTTCTAGAAATGATAGTGACAACATGAATGACACTAGTACTTGGCTGTAGAAAACAAAAGCAGAAAAAGAATTTTAGATGAAGCAAATTATGTATTAAGTTGGATGCCATAATTAGAAATATTATGTTGATGCTTACTTGTTCAAAAGTTTTTTTAGCTTAGTTCCCAGATATTTTCTCATATTCTTCCTATCATCAGAGAGCCAAGGTCTGTGCTTCCTTCTGCAATAACTTTTTTTTTACTTTACTATGGACAGAATAGAGGAAATATTACAAGAGTTTTAATCTTTTAATCATGACAGAATGATTCAGAGATCTTCCAGTAACATCTGTGCCAAATTCTATACCCTATATTACAGAGTTCTGTGTGAAGGTTTTGGCTGCCTTTCCAACCCCATTATGCATCCTCCTTGCTTGTTACCTTTCAGATTCACTGATCTTTTTGTTCCTCCAACAGTCCAAGCTTGTATTGGCTTGGGGACTTTATACTAGCTGTTTTCTCTGCTCAGAGTGTGGCTTATGTAGTTCTCTACACATGATTTTTTCTGGTTATGCAGACCTTAGTTTAAATGTCATTTTCTCAGAGATACCTATTGAATTTAACGTAGCCTGATCGTGGTATGCTAGTGCCATCTTAGAACAGCTCACTAGAGCTGAGGGTAGCATCTCTTCCAGCTATGTATTCAGCGATGTCATATTGTAGCTTGAAATCAGCTGTGCTGGGGTTATTTACACAACAAAGAATGACAAATACTACAACCACGGTGGGGTTTTCTTTGTTTTTTTTTTTGTTGTTGTTTGTTTGTTTGTTTTGAGAATTGATTTTTAAATATTTACCCTCCATTGCCTATACCAGCTAACTAGATATAACTCTTTTAATTCTCTTTGTACTATTTATTATTATTAATTTTTTTTAAAAAAATCTTTTTTTATGTGTGTCTATCTTTTTCTGGTAGAATATGAGTTAAAAGAACGATGCGCTGCTTTCTTCTCAGTGCCTAGACTGGCACTTTCCACATAACATGTGTACAGCAAATATTTAATGAATGAAGGAATCGTTAGGCTAGATTTTTCTGTTGTTTAGTAATGGTGATTTTACTAATACTTAAGATTTTTACTTGCTATTTTTCATATAAAACATATATGCCTTCATGAATGGTTTGCTCAAATAATATTATACATTAGTTGTACATGCTGTGTTACTTGTTTCTTTCAATTAAAGTCAAACACCCATTTCAGGGTGGCTAGTTAGATTGGCTTTATCCTTCATATGAACTTAACTCAGAAAAGAGAACTTTTAAATCCTTAAATTATCTAAGAAATCTCTCCAATTCTTTCATGTCAAGGTTAATAATTAAATGTTTAATAGCTCTTTAAGCTATTAAGCTAGTAATAAAAATGCAATATTTTAACCCAATTTACTCGATTAAAGAACAATCCCAGATGTTATTTAACATGAAGAATTGCAGTGATCTGTATTTCATTAAAATTCGAGCACTAGAAAGAGAATTTTAAACGTATTAGGTTAAGAAGTTCATTTAACTCTTTTTGATAGGGAATATTATCTTCGTTTTTTTCAAAAAGCATGTTGATTATCTTTAGATACTGTATATACATACTATGAATCATTGCCCTTTTTTTCTGCATAGCTGCATAACATAGTTATTAAATAGCCCATTATCAACTAAAATCTAATTGCAGGTTCTGTTCTTTCTTTCACTAGATTTTTTTTTAAATTCATTAACTTTTATTTTGTTCAGGACGATGGTGTTAAAATTAATGACTTACACAGAAAATTCATTTGGAATGTTATAGGTATAATTGAGTTCTGAATATTTATGTTTAAATTAATAAAAAACATAAAATATTATTATTCCTCATTATAGTTCCCTTAAATTTTACTAAAAGGATATGTAAGCATAATAAGTAATGCAGCAAAAACCAACATTTTCCTTAAGCATATTGCTAAGATCTCCTGGTGTCTTCTGCTCTCATTATAGGCAGAGTTAATGTATCATTTTTATCTAAAACAAATTGAATAATAAAGTCATTTGATCATATTAGGATTATAGAGAAAAGAATGTTGAAAATCAAACCTAGATTGAGCTTCTACCCTCCTAAACAGCTAATTCACTTTTTATGTCAAATGCTTCCACCAAAGTATGGTTTTGTTAAAGTGAACACAGATGATATTATTTCCTGTATTTTAGTATATACAGAACTGGAGCTGCAAAATGGTGTTGAAACTGCCTGTGGTTTCTAAGATTGAGGTTCGCTGAAAAAGTATGACCACAGCTAAATGGCATCTGGTTTTGTTGTTAGGCATCTGGTGACGTTGTTTACCTTTTCTTCTTAGGCCCACAATTGCTAAAATGTATTTCTTACCTCAGGCACTAGGAGCAGTGAATGTTACTAGGAAACCATTGTTCCTTAGGGCAAAACAACCACAGCACAAAGCTGCAAGTATTTACTGAGTCTTTAGTAATGTACTCTAATAGAAGTTGTGGAGAATTCAAATAAAAGTCGAAAGGTCCTTCATCACAGGAGGAAAAAACCCATCTTGTCTTGAGGTTTAAATTTACATGGATAATAAAGAAAGGAGGAAGGAGAAGTTAAGTGATAAGGTAGAAAGTATAAAATAGTAAGGAATATTTAGAGGACTATTATATGAATACACTAAAATGAAAGAAAAATGTGACAGAACATTTTTTGAATAGAGATTGCAACTTTGTTTTAAAGAAAAGCTGAACCTGGACTGTAACTTGTATGAAATTAGGAGTAAAGGAGTGAGTACCTTTCTTGGAATGTATTCATGGAATATATTCCTTAATAAACCACTAGCCTCTGTGTGCAGAGAACCAGAAAGGAGAGAACTTGCCGACTGGAAGCCCATTAAAGGATGTTTGGGATGTGACAAGGGAGTGATGGGTATGAGAGACCTCAAGGAATGAAGCAAGAATCTTCAATTTCAGTGAATAATATGATGGGTTACCCACAGCAGAACAAGAGGCCAGCATAGTTTTAAGAATTCATTACTAGGAGGACTGGTATTAAAATGACACTAAAATACAAAATGAAACTTGGTTGATGAGAAGTTCTTCACAGATATATTGAATTTAAGTTTGTGAAGGTGCACTCCAGTGTCATATTTTTTCCATGTCATTGGTTTTCAGATTTTGGAGTCCTCTATATTCATTTGTAATTATATATACTGATTTTTCTATAAAATTGTGGATTGTGCTGTAAGACTACACAATTACAACCTTACGTGGATTATTACAACCCTTTGGTTATTTACTGTTTGGGGATGAGTACTTTGTCAGTGGTTTCCAAAATTTTGATTACATACCCTTGTTAGTAATAAAATTTGAACTTGTGAACTCTAATACTGTACTTGTTTATAATGTTATATATAGATAAATAAAATACAAATAAATATAAATAAATAAAATATGCAAGTTAAAAATATGTACTAAAAATCTAACAAGATAAATAGATACAAACAGAATTTTTAATATGGAATTTCCACCCCAGTGGATTATTTGGAAAAACTGAGTTTTATCTTCCATTATTTAAATAGGTCCTGTTTATTCATTTGATTATCATGAAAGGCCAGGAAATATAATACAAAGGTTCCCTTCAGCACACCCTCAAAGAAATGTTTACCTCAGCGAAAATACTGATTATTTCTTGTATTAATGAGATACTACCCAGTTTCATTTTGTACGAGTGAGGTTACATATCCATTATTATTTTTTCTCTTATTTTAAAGATTTTATTTATTTGACAGAGAGAGAGAGTGAGAGAGGGAACATAAGCAGGGGGAGTGAAAGCACACACTTAGCTGAGCCACACAGGTGTCCTGGTTAGGTATCCATTATAATAAGTCACTGGAAGCTAATATCTTTTATATATTGATAGTGTAGTAGATGTTTGCCATTTTTTTTCTTTGAATTACTATCATTTTTTTTTTTTTAAGATTGTATTTATTTGACAGAGAAACACAGCCAGAAGGGGAACACAAACAGCAGGAGTGAGAGAGGAAGAAGCAGGCTTCCTGCTGAGTAGGCAACCATATGCGGGCCTCTCGGGATCATGACCTGAGCTGAAGGCAGAGTTTTTTGTTTTTTGTTTTTTTTAAGATTTTATTTATTTGGCAGAGAAACACAGCCAGAGAGGGAACACAAGTAGGAGGAGTGAGAGAGGGAGAAGCAGGCTTCCCGCCAAGCAGGGAGGCTGATGTGGGACTCGATCCCGGGTCTCCAGGATCATGACCTGAGCTGAAGGCAGTCACTTAACCAACTGAGCCACCCAGGCGCCCCTGAAGGCAGAGGTTTAACCACTGAGTCACCTAGGTGCCCCAGAATTACTATGACTCTATCCTCTGGCTAACTATCCCATTCCATTCTGTGTGATTCTGATGAGGCTGTCAATCATAATGATGTGGGGAAAAAATTATTAAATTTCCTTGCTACTTAGCCCACTGACAAGTCCTTGAAACAGAGTGACATTCCTCTAGGAATGGATATTAATACTTCGCTAAGGGCAAAAGGCTAAGATTGCCTGACCCCCAGGATCCTGTAAGTCTACTTTAACATAAAAAATTCCTTTGGAAACTTTATCTCTGTTTCCCAAGGTACATGTTGACAATCATCCCTGAAGCATATGGCCCACCAATATCCATCTGAAGCCTCTCATGACTGAGGTTTTATTAATCGGTTGTAAATGACCTTTACCAACAATAGCTAGCCCTTTCAAGGTCCTGGAAACCTTGTTTCCAAATTCCTTAGAGACTTAAACTATCCCTAACCCCCTCCCAACTTGAAAGTATACAATGGGCCACTTTTTATGACTCCAGTACAGCTCTTTCTGCTCACAGATTCTGTCCCCTTGCTTTAATAAAACCACCTTTTTGCACCAAAGACATCTCAAGAATTCTTTCTTGGCTGTTGGCTTCGACCCTGGGCATCTTTCCTACATTGGTAGGACTCTGCCCTCCCAGCTTATTATGATTTTTGGTACGAACTGTGTGTTCAGTAAATGATGGAAATTATTGCTATTGTTGTGGTTGCAGTTACTTACTAGGATATACAGAGAGCCCCATATTTAGGTTTTGGAATAATAAACTAGGGGTCAAAAAACTGTTTCTCGAAAGGGGCACATAGTCTGCATTTTAATTTTGATTATGTTCTCTGTCACAACCACTTAACTCTCCAGTTGTAACACAAGCAACCATAGGTAATACATAAATGGATGAGTGTGGTTGTGTTCTAATAAAACTTAATTTGTGAAAACAGGAGGTGGGTTGGATTTGATAGTCTACAGACTGCCAGTCTGTAGAATATTCTGAATGTCAGTATGTACAGGGTGTGAACACTTGTGTGTGTGAATATATAAATAGGCATATATACATACTTGAGACTATTAATAACTCTGCATATAAATAGTGTTTGGTTTTTGTTATTATCAGTCCCACCCTCATGGGCTAAGAAATAGAAGAATAAGTAAATACCTGGTTTTGTCTGGTGTCTCCTCAGCTTTCATTGGTTGGTTCATTTACTGATTGTGTTTTGTGCTTCATATTGTAGATATATGTGCAAACATATTATCTGGTACATAATTTAAAGATTTTATTTATCTATCTATGTATTTATTTACTTGAGAGAGAGTGAGAAAGTTTGTGAGTGTGTGAGCTGAGAGATGGGACAGAGGGAGAGGGAAAGAACGAATCTCAAGCAGACTCCATGCTGAGTGGGGAGCCTGACATGGGGCTCAATCTCACAACCCTGAGATCATGACCTGAGCTGAAAGCAAAAGTCGGACTCTTATCAGCTGAGCCACCCAGGTGCCCCTGGTGTATAATTTAGAATAGTTTCTTTTTAAGTTCTATAAAATTTCTTTTTTGTTATTTTTATTTAAATTCCATTTAACACACAGTGTAATATTAGATTAAGTTCCTTTACTTAAGCATAAAACCCCTCTTTCAGGTAGAGATCTTCTAGTTCACTCTCCTACTACCAGTGTTTTTCCTAGGGGTCTATAAAGGTACTCATTTTATTTCTCATGTCTCTCTTTTCGGCCTTATCCCTCAAACAGTCAGAACAACTAGGATTGTCCTTTGGTCTCTTAGGCCTTTTTTGATAAATGATTTATTCCCCACCACTTTTTACTTACAGAAAATAATGCTTTATTTTAAGTTCTATTTTAATAAAAAGTTAAAAAGATTGTATCATGTTTTTAGTGTTAAAAATATATTCCCTCTATGTACATTTTTCTCCACTTATACCTCCTTGTTTCAGGAGTATTCAAAGCATTTATTTCAGTATGCATACAGACCTATGTTATAGTAAAATGCTTCCCAGCTCTTGAAATAAATGCTTAGCCAGGTATTCTTCAATGTAGTAGTAGGAGTAGCTTTCTGTCATCATTGACCAATCACGGGCTTTATTCCAACTTCATTTATTAATACTGAGTTGTGGATACAGCTCAGAATCCTTTGTCTGCAATTTTATCTTCAAAAATTGTTGTTTAAGATTTTATTTAAAAAAAGATATGTTTTGTAGCTAAAGTTAAACTCATTGATTCTCATCTCAGAAAACAATTATAGAGTTGATTTGTTTCCTTGATAAATTGTTTCTTGTATGTCTTGTAATCAAGAACAAGGACACAAATGAAAATGTAATTGTTACTACTATGTGGTGTATTATGCAATTTTCTCTTCTTACGATTTTATTAATTGTCAGATCGAACATTATGTCATATGGGGCAAATGTCATTAATGGGGGTTCAGATTAAGTTATGGGAAACTAATGATAATAGCAACAAGTTTTTCTCACTCTTTCTGTGGAAAGATGTAATTTATTTCTTCTCTCCTTGAATTTGGAGAGAATTCTGGCTTTGTAACCAGTATAATATAGTAGAAAAAGTGACACTAGGCCAGTTCTGAAAGGACTATCAAGTCCCATTTCATCTTGCTTGGATGCTTGTGCTAGGGTGAGTCAACTGCCATGTAAGAATACCCTAAAGTCACCTATAGGCTATGAGGAAGCTCAGTCTAGCCACATCCTTATAGCACTTAAACATTATGGATTTTAAACTGAGTAGATTATTCATACAGATGTTACCTTAGAAAAATAATAAATTAACATTTCATTATTTTTTATAGCAAACAGTTATTGAGTGCAGTTAGGGATATAGAGATCAAAGGTAGTGTACTTGCCTAGATGAAATCCCTATTATGATTACAATCTAGGAGACAGAAGTGAGCACACAGAAGTAAGATACTATAGGTGATACAACAGAAAAATGTACAAGTTGGAACACTAAGGAAGAAATACTAATTCTTTTCAGAGGCATGGTATCTAGCATACTCTTTGCATATTATTACACTCTTATTAGTATTATATTTTATCTGTGTTATTAATAATAAAAGCAGCTCCCATATAATGAGCACAATTCGAAAGGCAGATATTATATAAGTGATATACTATACTGCTTCTACCTGAGAAAGGAACAAGAGATTATGAATGATATACTTCTAAAAATTTTCATTGCAAATTAATTACCTCAAAGTAGTATGACACTTAAATAGTTGAATTTCTCAGGAAAGGGAATGACTAGATTATAAAGTGGGATATCTCTTCAGAAAGCAAACTTATTGGGTGCCTGGGTGGCTCAGTGGGTTAAGGCCTCTGCTTTCGGCTCAGGTCATGATCTCAGGGTCCTGGGATCGAGGCCCACGTCGGGCTCCCTGTGCTTGGCGGGGAGCCTGCTTCCTGCTCTCTCTGTGATCTCTCTGTCAAATAAATAAATAAAATCTTAAAAAAAAAAGAGCAAACTTGTTGATGATAGTTTCCTAGAATGTTATATAGGAAGATAGAAATATTTTAGTTTCATCCTTGACCTCTGGATGCTAACATCAGAAAGGACAACATTGTCTTCCAACAGAAATCCTTATTATTCTTCTTACTGATAGAAATTTGTATTGAATGAACTGGTCTCATTAAGGCAGTTCTTATAGTAACATATAGCAAATGCTAACAATGCCTCTGAATAAAGTCTTCTGAAAAGCCTTACTGAAGGGGTTTTTGTAAAATCAATTTTGTTTGTATGAAGATGAGAGTACTGGAAATGTAACTTTTAAAATACTTGAAAATAGTTTGAATGTTTTTGAAATTTCACTTCAAACTTGCTTTCTTTACTTTTTTATAGATAAAAATGTAAATCTTTAGCCTAGCACTTTAGGAAATTATTTCAAAGTTGGAATAAAAATTCCGAGATTAGTGTGTCTTGCTTAAATTAATTTGTTCCTTTCATAGGGTTGAGTTCCAGATCCACCACTTTCGAGGAATGTGATCTCATGCTAGTCATTTGCCTTTCTCACATGCACTTCACATAGATCAAAGGATATATAATACATGCTTTTGGTTTTCAAAGTCATTTTGGCAAAGATACTCAGTCTTTAAATCACTGTTTCCTCAGAAGCTGGATATGTAAAGCATATAACCTTAGGGATACTTCAAGGAGCTCTAATCAGTACAGTTTTATATTTTAATGTATAATAAGTGACTTTGCAACAATATAAAAATTATGGTTTTCTTGGTACATACCAAAACAGAAACTTTGAGTTTGGCTATACTTGTTTTTCATATTTTCTTTCTGCAAGACTGGATAACTTCAATTCCTACATATGGAAGGGATTTCAAAATTCTCTCTTAAATAGATGTCTAATTAAAAATTTTAAATTTAAAAACCATCCCAATGAAAGAAGAAGCCTGTGGATGTAGGATAAAATGAACAGATGAACATGAATGTGTTAGATAGCATAGCAGTTGTAGATGTTAAACAAAGGAAGAGCCTCTTTGCCAAGTAAGTTTGAGAGCTACTCAGTGATTAGGAAGTCAAATAGGTTTCTTTATTGCAAGATTTCACAGAGCCTTGGATATTGATATACATTGTGTGACTTTGGTTGAAGAGTAGTATTCTCCAAAGTTAGGCAGCAAACCACTGACCTTTGGGGAAGATGGAAATATGTTCTATTCATCATTTTATTCTCAGTGCCTCCTATAATATCTGACATTTAATTGATACTCAATACATAAGAGTTGATTCAATTGAAATAATATCTGAGTTTTAGTCCCTTTGGCAAAAAGTAGCTTTTTTTTTTAACCAGTGTGCATAACCTCTTTTTTTCTGGTACTATTTCTGTTATATAAGAGACTTAAAAAGACAATATCAAAGCAAGCATGATACAAACAAAAGCCAAAGGTTGTAGGAAACTGAACTTATGAAAATTTTGATCTGAACTTTTCTTATATTCTAAGATCTAGAGAAGAGTTTCATGCTCAAGTGGGCAATTTGTTTCCCATGTAGGAAAAAAAAATATGTTTAATTCTCAATGTCTCATCCCATCTGTTTTGTTATTTCTTACTCCTTTCTATGTAAATTATGCTTAAAATACACTTGTCCACTTTCAATGGACTTCATTCTCAAAAGGATATTATGTTGAATTTTATTTTTTTATTTTTAAAAGATTGTTATTTATTTATTTATTTGACAGAGAGAAACACAGCTAGAGAGGGAACACAAGGAGGGAGAGTGAGAGAGGGAGAAGCAGGCTTCCTGCCGAGCAGGGAGCCCGATGTGGGGCTTGATCCCAGGACTCTGGGATCATGACCTGGGCTGAAGGCAGTCGCTTAACCAACTGAGCCATCCAGATGCCCCTGAATTTTATTTTTAAGCTTATTCTGAGTAAATTATATATTTTTTTCTCTGTAAGTTCATTATAATTAAAAGTAAATGTAGGAAAAAATTCTGTTTACTCTTATTGACATTTATGTACCAGGCGCTATTCTAAATATAGTACATTTATCATAATATCTAATATTATTTTATTCTCCCAATATTGCATGTGATATCTATTACTGTCTTCATTTTCTTGATGAGAATAAAATTTGAAGAACAGAAACATTAAGGAGTTTTTCCAAAGATGCATACCTAGAGATTTAGAGAGTTGAGAGGTAGACTCAGTTTTATACAGACTCAAAAATCACACACCCTTAAATAATAAATAATCAGAAATTTGAAATGAAAAAAATCAAAATTCCTCTCCCCTCCTGGCTTTGTCAGAACTTCAGTACTCTGAGACATTACTGAAAAGAAGAAAATGCCTTCTATATTAAAACCCCTCACCTTATCATGAATTTGTACATTATTCCAGTTTTACCTACAAAGTGATAGATGAATTCAAACAGAAGGTGAGGGATTAGAATATTAATATCTGAGGTCTCAAATGATTTTCTCCCTCCTATGACAGTATTGAATGAGCTTAAACTAATGTTAGCATCAAGATCTTCAAAACATCATTCATTGTGGGGAAAAGGGAATCAATACTAACATTAGGGTCTTCTTTCTTACGTAAAGCTTTAATTCACTTCTGTGCATAACTTACATAATCCAAACAGCTAATAAATTTCATTTAATAGTATTGCCTGTGAATTTTATATATTCATCTTTTATTGTTCCATCAGTCACTACCGTCATGCTTCCATTGATTCACTAGATATTTATTGAGGACCTATCATGTGCTGGCACTTCTGTAGACTCTGGGATGCATCAGTGAAGAGAAAGGACAAAAATCTATGACCTAATGGATCTCAAGTTTTGATGGAGTATAGACACACCATAAATAAAATGAATCTGGTAATTTTATAGCACATAAAAATACTGTAAGTTCTATGTGAGAAAATAACTCAAAGAAGGCAGTTAAGGAATTTTGGAGAATTTTTTTAGGAGTGAATTTTACATTGAGTATTCAGATAAGAACTTGCTGGAAAGGTGACACTTGAATATATATATGAAAGAGGTGAAGAAGTGGGCCAGTTGGATATCTGAAGGAAGAACATTCCAGGTGGAGGGAACGGCAGGGTGGAAAGTAGTTAAAAGCATATCAGTGAGGAAAAGAATACTAGAGAGATGGAAAAGCCATCATAATTTCAGTGCAAAATCTATCACAGGTACAGTGTGTAAGAGGTGGCTCTCCTCACCTTGAAGTGGCTGAGCCTCTGTCTTCTTTGATCAGTGGTATCTGGTAGAAATGATGCTGTGTCACTTATGAAACTGTATCACAAAAGTCATGCAACCTCCACCATTCTCTTGGGAAGCCAACTGTCACCTAAGAAATCTTACTGTCCCAAGGCTGCTGTATTGGAGAAACCACATGAGAAGATCTGTTAAGTGAGACAGAGAAAGATGTCTTATGAGCCCCAGTGGTTCCAGTCTCCAGGTATTCTTGTTACCCCAGCTCAAGCATCAGATCTGTGAGTGAGGAAGACTCCAAGATGACATCAGCCCCAGACTTCCATCTGGCTGCAATCATGTGGGAAATCCCAAGCCAAAACAACCTGTTCCCAAGACTTTGAGAAGCAACAATAATGATTATTATTTTTTTTAAGTGTCACTGTTTTGGAATTGTTTATTACTTAGTAACTGAAATGAGTAACCTTTTGAGCATTTTGAGTAAAATAGATAAAACATTATTTGTGTTTTAACAGGATTTCTCTGGCTTTGTGAGGGGCAAGAGGGAATCAAGGGGATTACTTTAATTATCCAGGCATAAGATATTAGTGGCTTGGATCAGAATGAAGCAGCCAGGGTTTTGAGAAGGAACGTAATTTGAAGGTACAGGCAAAAGCTTTACCCTATAGATTGGATGCAGGATATAAGATAAATCATTGAATAAAAGTATCTCCAAGAATTTTGAGCATCTGACACAATGTAGCTCTCATTTACTGAGTTGTGGGAAGAATATCGGATTGGCTAGTTTGAAGGTGAAAGATCAGGACCTGAGTTTTGGATTTTTTTTTTTTTTAAGATTTTATTTATTTGACAGAGAGAAACACAGCCAGTGAGGGAACACAAGCAGGGGGAGTGAGAGAGGGAGAAGCAGGCTTCCTGCCGAGCAGAGAGCCCAATGTGGGACCTGATCCCGGGTCTCCGGGATCATGCCCTGAGCCAAAGGCAGCCGCCTAACTAACTGAGCCCCCCAGGCGCCCATGAGTTTTGGATTTGTTAAGTTTTACCTGTCTGTTCAACATCGAAGTGGAGGAAACAAAGAAATAAATACATGTATGAGCCTAGCATTCCTTTTGCTCGGGGTGATCTTAAATTATAGTAAATAAGAGGAAGGTTAGTGTTGGGGGGCATCCACTACCATAATATCTATTTCTGGAGATATAAATGGAGGAGTGGCCAGTGTATAGAAAACATTGAGCCAGAAAACTTGATGAAAGCACAGTGGTGGAAAGGAAGACCAAGAACTCATGAACTTCAGTTTCAAAAAGGCAGAAAGATGAGTTGGGACAGCAAGGGTGTGCAAGAGAAAAGGGCCAAAAAGGTCCGAGGAAAAACTAAGAAAGAATGATGTTCAAGGAAGCCAAGTAGATAGAGTAGTGGTGCATGAACCAGGACTGGAAGTCATTATGACACTAAATGCCGGGAAAGCAATGTGAAGATTTAAAATAGGTTTTGTCTTCAAGTATGGTGATGGCCAATACCGGCATCTTGAGTCCATTCTATGTGCAGGTGCCAGTCAAACTTTAGCAAATAATCTCAATTATAAGTGTAATTTCAGAAAATGGTGGAGGCTTGGCAGGAACTTGGAACATTTTGCTCGGGGTGATCTTAAATTATAGTAAATAAGAGAAAGGTTAGTGTTGGGGGGCATCCACTACCATAATATCTATTCTGTTTTATGTTGGGGACAGTGCGTGATCCGCCCCTCCCGCCATGCCCAAGCCACCGGAAAACTTTGGTGGAGGTACCTGTGAATGTGAATGAAAGCCCCTCTGGGCTTTCCCCGCCTAGAATCTGGAAAGCCACATACCCTGTGGGTCAGGGCAATATGTCCTTTGTGTGTTTATTCAAGACATATAGTTCCATTTAATCCTCCTCCCAGTAATCATATCTCTGTATCTCTTATCTGTATTTCTTGATCCCTGTGCCTCAATGGTCTCAACTTCTGTGAGTTTAAGCAATCACTCTGTACCCTGCAGTAACAATACTAATCCTGTCTCTAGGGCGGTGCAAAAGCAGTTAAAGATTTAACTGCACCACCCAACTTCCTCACTTTTAAATAATAAAAGACTGGGGCCCCTGTCAGTCAAGAGAGACAAAGGCAGAGAGCCTGCAAGGAAGCAGCAAGAGAGCGTTAGAGGAGAGAGCAGGAGAGTTGGCAAACAGCAAGAGAGCCTGCAAAGAGAGACAGAAACAGAGAAGCAAAGCAAGAGGGCCAAAGCCAGAGCTAGAGAGCTAGAGCTAGAGAGCCAATGCTAAAAAGCCAGAGCGTGCAGCTGAGCCTGCTTCATAGGTTTCTCCTGACTGACCTCTGGTCTGTCAGCTTGCATTAGATTTCCGTGTCTGTGTCATTATTTCACCTACCAGACATCCCGCGGTTTGGGACCCACCAACTCCGCCGAGGCTGGCTTCCCCGGCGGCGGCATCAGTTTTAGGTGGGGACTTTTCTGTCGGGCTCTGAGGTTGTATCAAGCTTAACTCTTTGTCTTGACAGCTCAGATGATCATTAGGGACACCATATTTGTCTTGCATGCTACATGTGGTCATACATTTCAGTATATAAGTTGCAGAAATAAATTAGTCCAACTATCTTATAAAGTGGGCTTTACTTTATAAGTGGAACAATTAAACTCCACTTTCCCTTTTTCTCTCTGATGCATTACCTCATATGTTTATTTTAATCAACATGGATTGTCAGAGTCTTGTTATTTTACCCCTTAAGGGTGTTGGTGTTAAATTATATTTAAAATCTAAAAAAATAACCCACAGTAATATACACATAAAACTCCTTTTGAAAGATGCTCCCCAAGGATTGTATTTGCTATTAAATGTTCTCTTTTTAGATGAATAGCTAATTAGTATGCCTAATGATTAGAATGTAAAACTTGCTTCTTTTACAAGAGACTTTGGGAATTAAAACCATCCTTTTATCTTCTAGTGTATAGAAGATAAATTTAAAATTTATATTCCGTGTTTTACTCATTATTAAGGATTAGCAATGTATATAACACATGTGAAAGCCAATTATCTAAGAGCAGTTTTAGTTTCACAGCAAACTGAGGTAAAGGTATAGACATTTCCTATATAGCTTCTGACCCAAAACATAAATTGCCTTCTTTGTTATCAACATCCCCTACCAGGTGTTATAATTAATGAACCCTCACTGACACATCACACATCATAATCACCTATAGTCCATGGCTTACCTTAACATTCACTCTTGGTATTCTACATTTTCAGCATTTGGACAAATGTATAATGATATGTGTCCATTATAGTATTATACAGAGTATTTTCACTGCCCTAAAAATCCTCTGTGCTCCGCCTATTCATACCCTTCATTTCTGAAGGATAATTTCGCAAGGTTAAGAATCCTAGGTTAGTGGGTTTTACGTGTTCCACTCAACTCTCTTCCTGCTTGCATAGTTTCTGAGAAGTTAGATATAGTTCTTATATCTGCTCCTGTATAGGTAAGGTGTTTCCCCTAACCCCACCCCTCACCCTCTGGCTTCTTTCTTTCTTTTAGCTTTATTTTCTGTATTTTTTAAAAGATTTTTTAAAATTTATTTGACATGGAAAGAGATCACAAGTAGGCAGAGAGGCAGGCAGAGAGAGAGGAGGAAGCAGGCTCCCTGATGAGCAGAGAGCCCGATGCGGGCCTTGGTCCCAGGGCCCTGAGATCATGACCTGAGCTGAAGGTAGAGGCTTTAACCCACTGAGCCACCCAGGCGCCCTATTTTCTGCATTTTGACTAGGTGCAGATGTTTATCATTTAACTGCTTGGTTTTCCTGAGCTTCCTGGATCTGAGGTTTGGTATGTGACATTAATTTGGGGAGATTGTTATATATTATTACATCAACTACTTCTGTTGCTTCCTATCTTTCTTCTTCTGCTTTTCCCATTGCATATGTATTAAACTTTTTTGCAATATTCTGCTCTTGTTCTAATCTTTTTTAAACATCTATTTCTCTCTCTCTCTCTCTCTCTCTCTTTTTTTTAGTTTCAGCAGTTTCTGCAAAGGTATTATTATGCTCAAAGATTCTTTCCTCAACCATGTCCTTTCTTCTGTGAGGAAGGTTATATATAGGAGGTTGGAATTGAGCATTTCACTTCCTCCATATGCAAGGCTAGAGTTGTTGAAATTGAGTATTTCTCTTTCCGTAAATTGATTAACCTCTAAAAACAAACAAAGAAACAAAGAGACAATAGTTTAGATTCTGCTTAAATAGTTTCTCTTGAGGGCAGGTAATGTTACAAAGAAAAGAATATTCTGGCAGACTTCACAATGGTTCCTTTTCTCCCTCTACCAGAAGTACCAGAGGAATTTTCTCCCATATTAACTGTGAGTCCCTAATCCAGGTCTTAAAGGTAAAATTCACAAAAGTAGATGGGCCACCTGTTGACTGGACCCACTGAGTTGTTAACTCTGAGAGTTAAACATCCTGAGCTTCAGCAATTCATCAATTATACTTAGGCTTTCCTACTCTGGCACTGGGTCCTGTGGAGGTTTCTAATGTTCTGTAAGCTGTGATTCTCTGTATTTGTCTGGTCTCTCTCCACATTTGGGATCAGTAGTTTGCTGCTTTTCTCTTAGGGATCTATGAAGAGTTATTGATTTTTTACTTTGTTTACTTGCTTTTTTTGATAGGATGGAATGATGACTTCTAATTCAAAAGATTGCAAACTGGAAATCTTCTGATTATTATTTTAGTGAACATTTGCATTATAACCAGAAAATTCAAACAAATCTTCATAAGATTATAGGTCATTTATATATCTCATATAAAAGGCATGTTTATATATTTCGTTCACAATTCTAAAATATTTCATTTTCTTATTAATTTTCAGGATTTTTTTTTTTTTTTAGTTTATTTATTAGAAAGAGAGAGGAGAGAATGAGTGTGAAAACAGGAAGGGGTGGGTAAAGCGAAGGGGAGAGAATCTCAAGCAGACTCTCCACTGAGTGGGAGCCTGATGCAGGACTCGTTCCCACAACACTAAGATCATGACCTGTGCTGAAACCAAGCGTCAGACAGTTACACAGCTGAGTCACCCAGACACCCCAGTTTGTAGGGATTCTTACATAAAGGGCATTTGCTTTATTTTTTATATATGCTGTAAGTATTTTCCTCCAAACTCCTGTCTTTCATCCTCAAACTCTACTGTATTTTAACACTGATTATAATCTTTCTACATATGATAAACACAGTAGTGTACTACATGTAGTAATACGTAGTAAATATAGTAGTAAGATATCTTTTTTTTTAGAGTAGAACACAAAGACCCTTTTAAACTAAACCTAGTTAGTTTAAAATTAACTACATTTTCTGGGGCGCCTGGGTGGCTCAGTTGGTTAAGCAACTGCCTTCGGCTCAGGTCATGATCCCGGGGACCCGGGATCGAGTCCCACATCAGGCTGCCTGCTCAGCGGGAAGCCTGCTTCCCGCTCTCTCACTCTCCTTGCTTGTGTTCCCTCTCTGGCTGTGTTTCTCTCTGTCAAATAAATAAATAAAATCTTAAAAAGAAAACAAACAAACAAACTACCTACATTTTCTAAAAATTATAAACAAAGGCATACACACATCTACAAATAGGTATGTATATGTGTGTTTGCATATATGTGCATACTGTATATATCTGTGTATGTGTGTTCCATATTTGGGACTGATTTGTGTAAATAATGATATGAAAGAGAGACTTCTTATTTCAAGAGCAGAGTTAACTATTTCAACACTACTGAACACTATGGAATAATATATGTTCCCCCCATGCAATTGAAATGTCTTTTCTTTCATAAACAATTATCTGAGGAGTTTCTCAAGCACGTGATTTTCACACTTTGTGCTACCTCATTCATGCCTAATGCCCCTCTTTCCTTTTTGGACTTGGTATATACACCTACTCATTTCTTAAATTCCTTAAATCCTCAGTTCAAATATTAAGAGTTGTGCTTTCCTTCTACTTGTTATGGTATCTCAGGCTGAATAACACTTGATTGTCATACATTTAACATTCCTGTTATTTCAAGAGCAGGATCTGTATCTAACATGCATATTTGGTAAACCCTGTGTCCAAACCAAGCCCCACTCTCAAGGAACTTACAGTCTGGTTTTAATTTTGTCTGCCTAGATCTTTATGAAGTGTGTGGCGCACAAAATACGCTTCTTGAATGTTTGTTGCCTGTTTATAGCTCTGTCACTTTGTGCAGGCCAGGTGATATGTTTAAATGCAGAAATCCCGCTTTTATCAGTAAGTAGAAATACTGACCAGAATAATTACTAAATAGTTACTAAAATAGGGTTACTGAATATTTAATAGTTACTAAAAATTATGCTGCATTAAGTGGGAGTAAGGCAAAAATGATAGTGTCAAATACCTAAAGTACACATGGAAATAGATTTCTATTTTTTCTATGTGGCCCCATAGGCCATGAAAGAAAAATCTAAGGATATAAATTTCAAGTTAAGTAAGGATGTGTTTTTTGTTTTTGTTTTTGTTTTGTTTTTGTTTTTTTTTTCCTAACTCCCAGCTATTATCAGAATAAATGGATAATCTTGGGAAGTATTCATATTTACTTTTTGAGCTACTCAAGCAGTCTGGTAAGCCACTCAGTGAAGACACTCTCAAATGAAGTTAAGCCTTGAATGAGAATATAATCAGGGGCAGTCATTCTTATTTTTATGTTAAAGAGTACATTTTTCACTATTAGGACTATTGGCAGAGTGGAAGGACTCAAAATTGCATTAATTGTATTATTTATTGATAAACAATGGTGGAATCACCCAGAGAATGACACAGTGTTTGGAAAGTATCCACAGTTACAATTAGCCTCATTTTTTTACTCTATCATTGGGTTGCCCTTTGAGTAGAACTGATCATTTCCCTGGATGCACTTTTTCATTCAGTTTGGATAAATATAATGTTTTCAGAACCATCTTTTAGAACCATTATTTTACTAACTTCTTAGAACAAGAGTTATTTCAATATCTATCTGACAGTGTTCTCGCCACTCTGTGTAATAGGCATTGCTGGTAACAATATATCTTTGTTTGGGAGAACAAGACAATATTTGCATCAGTCAAAAATCTGTAAATGCAAGTGCATTACTTCCCAGGTAGTGATATCACTTTGGTTGTAACATCTGACCTTTGACTTCAACATTTTTTAAATTGTATAATAACTTAACATATAGTAAAGGATATACAGCTTCCAAGGGCAGCTTTGTATTTGCTATTTAAACTTTTAAAAAGTTTTATTACTGAAAAATTAAAAAATCTCTAATAGTTTAATGTAGAATGATATTAGACACATATTTAGAACTGTTTTAGATTAATTAGAACAAGATTAGCCAAATATAATGCTATCTGTGTTGGTAGGATGTTTGGTATAGTTCTAGATAGACTCGATCCATATATTCTGGAAAATTCACGAGTTCTCTGTGCAGAATATATGTTGTTGTTGTTGTTTTTCTGACAGGATTAAGATAAAGATAAAAAACAAGTGTATGTGTTGCTCAAAATGTATAAAACTAATATTGATCATTTTTTAAACATCCCATTATGTCATTAACATCTTGGGATTCCCTCTTTACTACAAATGATCTAGTTCAATAGTACTTTATTGTAATACATAGTAAGTTCAAATAGATATTTTAGTGTTAGAACCCTCAAAGAAACTGGAGTTGCCTTGGAGTGTGGCAAAGTCAGATTTAAAAATTATTGTTTTCAAGTTTCTGTATTTTAGTCTTAGAGTTTGGCAGATTGGAGGCATACTATTTTTCTTCGGAAATGGAAAAATGCTCATGACGTTGTCTTAGGCAGGGCTTCCAGCCTAGACGGGGAAGATAAATCTGAGATGCTAATTTTGCCAGTTCAGTCTTTATCTTCTTGGTGGAGAAAATCAAAGGGATAGCAGTTGATGCCCATGCTAATTATAGAAATGCTATTGTTGATACCTTTGAAAGTCTCATATTAATTTGACACTTCATTAGTGGGAAAAGTATCCCCTTGGTTCCAGCTTCTACCTTCCCAGTTTAAATCCAGAAAATAACCACAGTAATAACAGCTTCTTTGCCAGCTAATTCACATTTGGAGAACTGAACACTGTAACTCAGCTTGGGGGAAGGTGATAACATTGGACTGATTCATCTTCGGAGCCTTTTGTTGAGGGTAGTTACTAGTAATTGGATTACTTCTATGTGCAAAATCCTTGGGTGAGCTTCCCCCTCTGATGGAAAAAACCTGGAGTTTTCTGGCTAGCTAGCAAATGTAAAATTGGGCAGTTTTGCTGGGAGCTAAATATATACAGTTAAGTGTGTGTGACTATTACACAGCTACAGAAAGATCCACATGCCAGTTTATTTGCTTATGGTGTTTGGAAAATGGAATCCTTTAGAGAGAGAGAAAGAGAAATCACAGACTTTCAACTCCATTGATTTTAAGTAAGCCTACCATAGCCTGGCAAACACTGTAAAGTTCATGAATCTGATGAGACAAAAGACAGTACAGGGACCAATGACTAGCCCTTAATTACCTGAAATTGACAAGACAATGACCTGTCAAGTTAATGGAAATTTTTTTCATAAAGCCTGGCTGGTATGGCAGCACGATCTTATGGTTTAAAGGAAAAAGAAGCCTGGACAAAAATAAAAAAAGTTCTTTGTCATTACTAATGAGTATATATGAAAAGATAGGGACATAGAGAATGCTGATAATGTATTAAGTGGAAAAAAGAAAAGAGTATATAGTCAGTGTGTTTCCATCATAGTGAATTTTTTTTTTTTGATTGAAGTATAGCTGACACACATCCTTATATTAGTTTCAGGTGTACAACGAAGTGATTCAACAACTTTTATATATTATGCTATGCTCACTGCAAATGTAGCTACCCTGTCAGCATATAATGTTGTTATAATAACATTGACTCTATTCCTTGTGCTGAACCTTTCATCCCCATGACTTACTCTATAACTGCAAGTTTGTACCTCCCACTCCCCTTCACCCAGTTGCCCATTCCCAACCCCCATCTTCTCTGGCAACCATCAGTTTGTTTTCTGTACTTGTGGGTCTGTTTCTGCTTTTGTTGTTGTTGTTGGTTAATTGATTTATAATTGTTTGTTTTGCTTTTAGACTCCACATATAAGTGGAATCATTTGGTATTTGTCTTTGACTTAATTTGCTTAAGCATAATACCCTCTAGCTTTATCCATGTTGTTGCAAATGGCTACACCACATTCTTTTTTATGACTGGGTAATATTTCATTGTATATATCCATTTTGGTGAAATTTAAGTACACAGAACCATTTTGATTTGTTCCACGATGCAGGATGTACATATGGTCATTTATCTTTTATTTATGAGGGTTTTTTTTTCATTTAACCATTAGATTACCCTTTCTGCTCTTCTAAGAAAGAACCTGGTGTTTCTTCTCTGCCCCTCTGCCAAATACAGAAAGATCTGAATCTGAACAGTGCACCAGTGTCATCCCTTTTCATTGCACCGTGCATTGCTGTCAAAGGCTAGGCATGTAAAGCTTCACAGTTATCTGGGTTACTCTTGCTGGTTAAAGCTTCAGGCAGAGTGGCGCCCATAAAGCATCCTATGTTCTTTCCTTACTCCACAACACACAGTGATGGAGTTATTATGAGTGGGTTTGGAGGAATTTTAGCAAGAGAACTCTGCTGGCTTAGCTACCACAAATTCTGGTTCTTCTGAGCTGATCCCAAGCCACTGGGTTAAACTGTCATGGATTATATCAGTATATATCTCTAATTTCACATACAGGGTGTGGTGACTGGGATTTACATCCCTTTTCTCTTCTGTTTTTAATAGCCTGCTTTCTTGCTGTATTGTCCACTTTCTGCTTTCTAATCATTTATGTCTAATTTCAGGATCCTGAATGGCCAGCAGTCTTATAAATTCAGATATCACAAAGGACAAAAGCACGTATAAGTAAAAATCAGAATCTCTATTTTAAAAACAAAACAGAAACAGACAAGCCCCTGAAAATCATAAATTATCTATTGATTCAGTGATCTGAGTTTCTACCTTCATATATACATGTGCTTAAAAAATATCACAATAATAATAACTAATAATAACTGGCAATTTTAATTTATTTTCATTTATTATCTGAGTTTCTACCTTCATATATACATGTGCTTAAAAATATCACAATAATAATAGCTAATAATAACTGGCAATTTTCATTTATTTTTTTGTAATTGTGCTGATATTTTTTTCATTTACTGAAGGAGCATGCATTATTTGAAATTATAAGAAGATTGCCATTTTTATGTTGTATCTCATAAGTCAAAGATTTTAATTTCTCAACTTCAATAAAGAAACTTTTTACTCTAATATCGGAGTCTCAAAAACATACAAAGTAGACACTTAGTAATGAAAACCATGTTGTGGGCCAGAGGGATCATAAATGAGAGTCACAGTTTACTAAATTTCCTTTCTTGTCCTTCTGTTTCTCCAGACTTATAAAAGTTAGTAGTAGAGTATCTCTGCATGGACACCCAAGTAAATTTATCTTAAAATATCTGGCAGGGGGGTGCCTGGGTGGCTCAGTTGGTTAAGCATCTGATTCTTAGTTTCGGCTCAGGTTATGATCTCAGGATCCTGGGATCAAGCCTTCTAGTGGGCTCCGCGCTCAGCAGGAAGTCTACTGGAGGATTCTCTCTCCCTCTTCCTCTGCCCCTCCCTCTGCTCTCATTCTCTCTCTCTCTCTCTCTCTCTCTCTCTCTCTCTCTCTCTCTCTCAAATAAATAAGTCTTAAAAGATATCTGGCATAGGTTATTGTACCACATTATCATCTATCTACATCAATAATACATGCAGTTTAGGAAGGTGAGAAGTTGAGATAATTGGATAATACTCTCCAAAATACTTTTCTCTGAAATGTTTCTAAGCATTTGAAGACCAAAAATGTCTATGACTTCAATTATCTAGAAGATTATTTTTATTATGTGCTCAAAAGTTGTATTTGGCCCATTCCAGGATTCTCTTACAAAATGAATGTATGAAAAGCAAACAGGATGTCATTTAAGTAAACTTTTATAAATAGTAAACCATTTTATTTCAGTACCTGAGTCTCCAGGGCAATGATCCTGAGAATGTTTGTGCCTTTGTGCTTCTATCTTTTTTATTTTCCTTTCTCTTTGACAGAGTACTTTCTGGACAGTAAACAAGTTCATTCAGTAATGTTTGTATGAGGAATAAAGGGGATGTAATTGAAAAAAGTTTATTCTAAGTTAATTACACATGAAATTTCTTATTAAGGCGTGTGCTGTCACACCTATTTACATAAAGCAGCTTATTATCTGACTCTTGGGTACACAGGTCAAATAATGCATACAGTAACTTTGAGCACACTTACTTAAATATATAATGGAGATTTATCTTAATTTTTGATTCATCGTAAGGGATAAAATTAGACTCTCTGATAAAAAACTAATTAACTAAATACTAAAAAGCTGTCTGTACCATCTTGGCACATCTTTAAGTCCATCTTTCTGTTTTTAAAATGTCACTTAACTTATGTTTGATAAATGTAAATAAACTTTTTTTTATGCTGTCACTTTAAATTCTCTGGAAAATGCTTTCATTTTATTTTATCTGGTGGTGTTTGTATCTTTCATGCTTTGCTTATCTTTTGGAAGTGTCTGTCCAACTAGAGCTCTGCCAGGAAGATATTTTGCAAGGACATCTTCTGCTCCCAAGTATAAAAATGAGTCAAACACCACTATTATTTTTACCCTTCAGGAAAAACCTTCTGTGAAAATCCTGATTGCATTTCCTTTTTATAAGACTCTCTCTTATATTTATTAACTGAAAGGTTTGGGTCAAATCAGCCACATGTACTCTCTGTAGTTTATCAGTAGAAGGATTCTTTGAAAGATTAAATTACACAGGGCTGACTTCTAAAGTGCCATAGGGGGAAAAAGTTATCTAGTAAAAAATGCTAAAACTGTTATTTTCTTGGGATATGTTGTAAAATTTTAGCAAATTAAATATATTACATTTAAAACCATTCATAATTGAAACTGAATTGTTTATAGATGCTTGAAAGGACTGTCATTTGTGTGTTGAGATAAGCAAATTGAAGAATCATAATTACCCATAACTGTGTTTTGTGTTTCCTGGAATTTTAAAATAGTCAAAAAATATCAGTGAAATCAAGCATAGAGAAAATATTGCATTATTAATAGTATATTTAAAGGTAAATAAAATCTTGAATATCTTTATAAATCATTTTTAGTCTACATAATCCTTCAAGCATCAATTCACTATTTTAAAATGCACATTCATTAAATGTGATTTTTCCATATCTCTCATTTTTCTTCTCTACATGTCTGTTTGGGGAAGAATGTAGATTATGTAAAGGACCTCTCAGGAATACATGTCTCCCCTCCCGTAGACAAAAATCACATTTTATGGTGTAAGAATGACTTGCAAATTCTAATTTCTCTCCCAATAGCCTTTCTGATTCCAATTGCTTTGAATCTCAATAGTTAAGAGAGCCATCCAGATCTTCCTTCATCTGACAACACCAGATCCTCCATTATCCAGCTCATAACACTTAGATAGTCCTTGATTCTACTTAAAACTTTCTAAGTAGGGGCGCCTGAGTGGCTCAGTTGCTTGGGCGACTGCATTCGGCTCAGGTCATGATCCCGGGGACCTGGGATCAAGTCCCACATCGGGCTCCCTGTTCGGCGGGAAGCCTGCTTCTCCCTCTCTCACTCCCCCTGTTTGCGTTCCCTCTCTGGCTGTGTTTCTCTCTGTCAAATAAATAAAATCTTAAAAAATAAATAAATAAATAAATAAATAAATAAATAAATAAATAAATAAATAAAACTTTCTAAGTAGGTTCACAACTTCTCCGTCCCGTCTGTAGTGCCACCTCCTTAGTTCCTGTTCTTATCACTCCCACCCCACCCCTTGAAGTTAATCCAGTGGCCTCCAAACTTTTCTCCATCAACTTGTCCTATCTCTCTCCTAGCAATAATAACAATATCTGCCTTTAATTTGCATATATTCTCAGCCAGGCCCTGTACAAAGGCTTTACACTCTTGCATTTAAACTTTACAGCAAGCAAACATGGGCATGGCTATAATTTTCTGACTTTTTCCATAACCACACCAAAGGCTTCTTAGGGTTTACAGTTTTAAAGTAAGGCCATAGGGCTCATGGGTGGCTCAGTTGGTTGGATCACTGCCTTCTGCTCGGGTTATGGTCCCGGAGTCCCGGGATTAGGTCCCACCTTGGGCTGCCAGCTCCAATGGGAGTCTGCTTCTCCCTCTGACCTTCTCCCCTCTTGTGCTCTCTCTCACTCCCTCTCTCTCGCTCAAATGAGTAAATAATGTCTTTAAACAAAATAAAGTAAGGCTATAGTTTGGATCCAATTCTATCTTTTGAGCATTCTTAACATTTACTATATGCCCCCATCCTCTGCATTGTTGTTGCAGTAATCTTTTTAAAAAATCACAATGTTGAACATTTTCCATTGTCCTGCTCACAACTCTTTGTTGGATTCCAACATATGTAGGGTTAAGTAAAAATCCCTTAGCATGATATCAGTGTCCTTAATTATCTGAATCTCTCTTGCATTTCTGGCCTATTTTGTTTCAACCGCTTTTCTAGTTAACACTTTATATTTTGAGTTAATCAGGAATATGTATAAGTTTGTAGTCTGCCTAACACCACATCTCTCTGTCTCTGCCTGTGCTTGTCTCTCTGACTGAAAACCCTTCTTCCTAACACCTGTCTTCGTATCCTATACCTTCAGCTATAGCTATGAAGATTTTTCTGACTTTCATGGTTAGAAATGAATGCTGGGTCCTCCCTCCTCTGGATCCTTCACACCTGTACTAAACAGTGAACTTAAGGGAAGAACCAATGTGTTTTTATTTGTTTATTCTCTAGGATCTAGCATACAAATGTATGTATAAAAATCCTATGCAAATGGTATTAAACATATATTTTCCAAAAATGGGTGTAAGCACACCTATTTTCACAGGAAGTTTCAAGCCATTGGTTCCCTGAATAGCCCTAATGTCTCCATTTTGGAGAGGTTGGTACAGTTTTCCAAAATGATCCTATTTGACCAAGATAAGCAGTTAATTTAGTTGAGATATTTGGACTGTTTTTCTTCCTTAAGATACATACTTTTGGGGGTGGCGGGGTGGCTCTGTCATTAAGCATCTGCCTTCAGCTCAGGTCATGATCCTGGAGTCCCTGGATCAAGTTCCGCATGGGGCTTCCTGCTCTGCGGGAAGTCTGCTTTTCCCTCTCTCGCTGCTCTTGCTTGTGTTCCCTCTCTAGCTGTGTTTCTCTCTGTCAAATAAATAAAATCTTAAAAAAAAAAAAAAAAAAGAAAGAAAAGAAACATACTTTTGCCCATGCAGAAAGCTTTGTGCATGTCCTTCTCTATGGAACAATATCAAAAGTAGCTTACAAGGGGCCCCTGGGTGGCTCAGTCATTAAGCGTCTGCCTTCAGCTCAGGTCATGATCCTGGAGTCCTGGGATCAAGCCCCACATCAGACTCCCCACTCGGCGGGAGGCCTGCTTCTCCCTTTCTCACTCCCCACTGCTTGTGTTCCCTCTCTAGCTATGTTTCTGTCTGTCAAAAAAATAAATAAAAATCTTAGAAAAAAAAACAAAGCTAACTACAAGACTATTGAATTTTCTTTTTCAAAGCCACCCTTTGACTTTTTTCCTTCATTATGTACACTTGATTCTTTATGTGTACATTCCCTGCCCTTAACCATGTTTAAAATTGAATTGCTTGTGTATCTTCCCTTGACTTCTCTTTTAAAGCCATTATCATTTGGTTCATTTTTTCTTAGACACTTATTTGAAAATTTCTGGCTGTAACACTTTCTTATAATTTCTATTTCTATCCCAGGTTTTTGCTTAAGCTTAGCATTGCATTAATAAGGCTGGGCAAAGTTTCAAGAGCATTTAATCTTACATTTTTAATTATTCCTCACATTTTACTGTCTTGACACATTCACTGTAATAAAGGGAAATCATTAATTCACTTAGAAATATGTGTGTGAAAACTATAGTTTTGCTTTTGATTAATTTCCATATTCATCGTTGCTCTCAATTTACTATGCATTCAAAAGAATGAGGGTGAAGAACAAGATTTTTTTTCTCCCTTTGTTCAAAAAGAACTGTCTTAGAACTTAGGCTAAAAATTTATTTGCATTTTGGCTGTCAAAGGTTAGGAGAATACTTCTTCAAGATGTTTTCGGTTCTCAACCTCATGTTCCTTTTCTACATAAATACCCATACCCTTCTCTGTCTTCCTTTTAAAAAAAAAAATCATAGGCTGGGTGGCTTATAAACAACAGAATTTTATTTTTTACAGTTCATGAGGCTGGGAAATCCAAAATCAAGTAGATTCCTTGTCCAGGAAGGGCCTACTTCCCATGTCATTGATGGCATCTTCACATTGTGCCCTCATTTGGCAAAAAGGGAGAAAGGAATCTCAAGGGTGTCTTGTATAAGGACACAGATTCTGTTCACGAGGGATCCACCTTCATTATCTAATCACTTCTCAAAGGCCCCACCTCGTAAGACCGTCAAACTGGGTTTAGGTTTCAACATAGGAATTTTGGGGGGACAGAAGCATTCAGTCTATAGCATTGCTGTAGCCACTATCATATCAACTTCTAAAATAGCTTCTTGTCCTTTATGGAAAGAAAAGACATCTTGATTTTTCTTTGGATTGAGGAAATCAGTTACCTAAAATAAACTTTTAGAAAGCATGCTTCAACTTAAGCATTTTTTGAATGTTAACTCTGTGAAAAAACAAGAACCATGCTGGATATAGAGGTCAAATATCTTATCCAGGGTTAGCAGCATGCAGTAGAGTTCTGGAATAACTGAAGGTCTTTAATTATGTTTGGCACTTTTTCTTTTGAGATGTAGTTAATTGATAGTACAGCTGTAGTGGATACTGAAACTAATGAAAAGGGATTTACCGGCTTTGCACAAATGATTGGAATAGCTAAGTAGTGAGGATGCCAAAATGTAAAACAGATAATAGCTAAAATTTATAGATCACTGTACATACCATACACTATCCTAAGCTCTTTTCATGAATCAATAAAGTCCTCAAAACTATTCAGTGGCGATTTCTGTTGTTTACATTTTATGGGGAGAAAAATGAGCATAATCCCAACTCAAACTCTAAGCAAAATTTTTATTGTTTTATTGTACAAATGAATTGGAACTTATTTTTTAAGTGTGGTATCTATTTCTTTGGCTAATGGTCAAAATTATATAGCAGTGAATCCATTTTGAAAAACTGGGTTGTGGCATGGAATATAGAGAATTGTACCATTTTTCTCATATATAGATGTAACAGAGTTTTAAGGTAGCAGAACTTAGCTACCATTTATTAAGCTTTTTCTGTGTGGTGGCCGCAGCTGGTATCACACACAAATCACCTCTACTTAAAGAGGGTGGTAATAATTCACAGCAATTTGGCTGGTGGGCTCGGGCTTCCCACTTGCTTCCCACCAATATGCTTTAGGGCAATGACTCACTGTCATGGCTTTGCCTCTAGGTGACGCCAACAGTGGTGCTAAGCTTTCTTCTGGTTGTCCCTGTGATTAGACTGAGGCTAGTCTATCCCGCATTTATCCTGTTTCCTTCATTCTCAGTCTCTTGAGAGTGACTTCCCTCGCCACCCTAAAACCTAAAAAATAATCTCTTGAACCAGAATCTTCCATTCAGGCTGTGGTTCTAGGTGAGGCCAACCTAAGACATAACAGACTTAATATTCAAATAGAATGTTGTAAACTCTGCAGAAGAAAGGGGAAACATTTAGAGTTCAAACATTTTCAGAAAGAAGGATTTAAATACTCAGATTTCTATTTTTATTTTCTTATTTATTTTTTTGAGTGTTGTCTATCTTGGTTTCAAAATGTACTGATGTACTACTCATGGCATATGAAATGGTTTTAAGTGGCAGATTGTTCCCTTTGATTACTGTTGTGTTATGTTTATATTAATACCTGTTAGATCAAATATATATACAACTAGCACACCGGATAAGTAATTTTATATTATGATTGCTTTAGAGAAGGAAAAGTTAGAATTTGTATTTCAATTTGATTTTTAAAACATTAATTATAGGTTGAATATGGCAAATACATTAACAGTAAAAAGTGGTGGATAAAGTTTTAGGGAATACCTCTGGTCCCTTAGATCTTCTTGTCTATAGCCACCTCTCTCCTAAAGAAATAGGATCTATTTTTGATTCTTGAGTAAGTGAAGCAGACTGCAGGGTAGTGA
Source organism: Spilogale gracilis (assembly GCA_004023965.1). Taxonomy (NCBI): domain Eukaryota; kingdom Metazoa; phylum Chordata; class Mammalia; order Carnivora; family Mephitidae; genus Spilogale; species Spilogale gracilis. The sequence goes on along the minus strand of PITA01000441.1, from coordinate 108,073 downwards.
GAATTTATTTGGATTGTCATGTGATGAGGCTGTTCAAGCATGGTAGCATCCAGTAAATTCCAACCAATTGCCTCTTAGAAGTGGCGTAGTGCCATGATCCTATTCCTCACTATGTTACTCCCATCACTGGCCTCTGAAGGGCTTTTCATTACTGCCTGTTTTATGAGCTGTCCCTATTGCCACTGTCCCTGAGTTTAAAAACTTCTAATTTATTCACTCTACTCTACATGGGAGAGCCGAAGCTGGTTTCTGCATCTCGAAATCGTGAATCCTAACTTTTGTAACCCAAGCTCCTGTTTTAGAGAAGTTACACTTTGGTCTGTCTATTTTAGAAAGTTATACATACTGTTTTAGTTTAGCTGTGGTAAAGCTTTCCCACATACCACATACACATTAAAAACCTGAGAATGTTCCAAGTGGCTCTGCTGCTGATGCCTACAATTTGATCATTGGAGATTTTTAATTTAAGACTATTTTTTATTTAGATATCCAAATCCTGAGGTATGGTAATGTACTATTGATAAAATATGTAAACATGGCAAAGGAGATTTTAAAAAAGCGTAACATGTTGGAATGACAAGTGGGTTCAATATAGAGGCCAAAGATAAGTGCAGAAATATTGTTAAGTATTAATGTTGCAAGGTTGTCAAAGGCTTGGTGGCCTGCTTGTGTCATAGGTATTTGCTCTAGGAAGTTACAGGTTTCCCCACTCTCCAGAAGTAGAGGGTTCCTGTGAAACTGTTTATCAGCTGTAAGGGGGGAAAGCGAAGAAGCAATTACTACTAATTTATATATATATATATATATTTATATATATATATTAATTTATATAGAAAATTTTTTGAGCACTTATCAAATCAAAAACCCTCAGGTTTTTCCTGATACCATAGGACACATCTTGCTAATAGATGCACAGAATAACTCAAGATAAAACATAGTTCAGAGCTATGGCTGCTTGATGCTGAGATGCTGAGCAGTTCCTGGGGAAGGAGCTTGGTGGGGCCTCTCTCAATGCTCAGGGTGCATGCTGCCTCTCTAACGGCTTATTGTAAAATAGACACTGAATGCTATTTTTGCATTTTGCCTTTTTTGGTAAAAGGAAAATCTTTGGATTTTTTTCTGGGTAGTGAAAATAGGTACCAGTGTAGGCCTTTTGTAAATTAAAGTCATGTAATTCAAATGTTCCAAAAGTGAGGGATACCTGTATTTGTAATGATTTGTAGTGTATTCTACCATTCCACAAAACAGGAGCATGTATTTTTCCATCCACCTCCCTTTAGACATGACTTAGGAGAAAAAATAATCCTGTATCAGATTGCAGGGTCTTAAATATGATCTTTTATCATTTTAGATTCAAGGGCACTAGCTAGGGCCTCATGTAGGAATCCAGTGAATTCCTACAGAAAACTATTCACATATATGTATTTGTGAGTTTTGTGGAAGGAGATCTGTACATAACAGTGGGTTCTAAAGATTTTTCTGATCACCAAAAGGTCAAGAACTACTGGAGAGCATGGAAAACTTGTGAAACAAGATGTAGAGAGGGACACCTCGGTGGCTTAGTCGGTTAAAGATCTGCCTTCAGCTCAGGTCATGATCTCAGGGTCCTGGGATCAAGTTCCACATCAGGCTCTTTTCTCAGCAGGGAGCTTGCCTCTCCCTCATCCTGCTACTCCCTGTACTTGTGCTCTCTCTCCCTCTATCACTCTGGCAAATAAATAAATAAAATCTTAAAAGAAAAGATGTAGAGAAAGAGGGGATAAATATGTTAAATACATAATCTGAGAAATAAAATGGGTTTTAGGTGGATCATTAAATTTGTATTGATAATTCTGACATTTTTTTAACCTCATTAAATTTTTTTTTTAACCAAAACCATTATCTTATAAGCACATGTCTGTTAAACACAACTTTTGTCCGCTGTCTTCTAAAACATGATTTTTTAAAGAAAATTATTGTGGGGGTACCTGGGCAGCACAGCAGGTTCTGACTCTTGGTTTCGCTTGTGATCTCAGGGTCGTAGACTGAACCCTGTGTTGGGCTCTTCGCTTAGTGTGGATTATGCTTAAGATTCTCTCTCCCTCTGTCTCTACCCCCTGTACATGTGCTCTCTCTAAAGTAGAATAAATACATCTTTAAAGAATTATTATAATAAAATATATATAGCATAAAATTTACCACTTTCACCATTTTAAGTGTACAGTTCATTAGCATTAAACGCACTTTCATTGTGCATCCATCACCACCATCCATATTGAGAACTTTTTTGTTATCCCAAACTGAAACTCTGTACCCATTCAGTACTAACTCTGCATACATCCCTTACCTGCAGTCCTTTTAATATCTTTGCTACTTACTGTTTCTATGAATTTGACTGTTTTAGCTAGCTCATATAGGTGAAATCATGCAACATTTGTCCTTTTACATCTGACTAAACCATAATAATTTTCATTACGTTCTGTAGGGTTAATGATGACAAGAATTATTCTTGGGCGCCTGGGTGGCTCAGAGGGTTAAGCCTCTTCCTTTCAGCTTGGGTCATGATCTCAGGGTCCTGGGATGGAGTCCCACATTGGGTTCCCTGCTCAGCAAGGAGTCTGCTTCCTCCTCTCTCTCTGCCTGGCTCTCTGCCGACTTGTGATCTCTCTCTCTGTGTCAAATAAATAAAATAAAATATTTTTTTAAAAAAAGAGAAAAAAGGATTATTCTTGATAATCAACATAATTTAGTTCATAAGTTTTTAGTACACTTGCTTTGAAGCAGTGAGGTGTGGAGGTTGAGAACAGTCTTTGGATGCAGGCATGTATGAGTTCTAACCCCAGCAATTCCACTAAACTAGTTTCCAGCAACTTAACCAACTGGTTAGACTCAGATACCCTTTATTAACGATGAAGAACAAAATGGATCTAGCTCAAAAGTTGGTTTGAGAATTAAGTGAGGCAATACTTGCATCCATAAATATTTTCAAATGCTTATTATAAGCCAGACAATACATTAGATAGTGGGTAGATATGGTGAATAATACAGAAAAAGCCCATGCCTTCAGGGAGTTCACAGTACCTTGTAGATAGGAAATGCTCAATAAATGTTAGCTGTTATTATTTTTCCCCAGAATTTGAGCCCTAGTTAAAAAAGGATAAATCTGCTTTATTATGTCCACCCACATGTTTAAAAATTTCAACATTTTATCCAGTTCTTAAATATAGTATGCAAGTCAGAATGTTAAAAATCATATCAATATCAATAATTGTAGAACTTTCTATAATAGCAAATATTGCTGAGTGACAATAGAACAATAATATGGTAAGAGAGCATCAGGGTGAGTCCCTATATTGAGAGGCTCTGAAAAACAAAAACAATACTGGAGTGTTTGGGTGACCCAGAGAAGCTACATTCCACTTAGAAGTGCTGGAAATTCTTTGACAAATTGGTTTATATTTGAGAACTTGAATGAGTCTAAGATAGCCTTCATCTTCTTCTAGAAGAGGGCAAATATGAAATAAGACCACTATTATTTCTTTAGGTCTTACTGAGATTTCTTTTTTGCAAGAGGATGTGAGTTTTCTATAATAACATCATGCCTTGCATTGGATCACTAGGTAGTTATAGGATAATCTAGGACTGAGAGAGATTTTTATGACAAGCTTTATAATAGACTTTCAGTGTTTTTCAGGAAGAAAATCCCACTGAGGATAGAAAGTTTGTATTTTTCTTTTGACTATAACACATCACAATAGAGATGATATTCTGCTGATATTTAAGATTCATGTTTTCTGCAAGAAAACTTTTAAGTGTTTTGTTCTGTATGACAGTGATACTGTCTATGAATGCTAAGGCAAAGAGACAACTGACATTCAAGCGATATTTATACACACAGGAAAAAATTTAAGCCTATGATCCAGAAAGTAACTGGTAATTATTTAAGTCTTTTATTTAAATTCCAGTTAGTTAATATACAGGGTAATATTAGTTTCAGATGTACAGTATAGTGATTCAGCTCTTCCATCCATCACCCAGTGCCCATCATACAAGTGCATCTCTTAATCCCCATCACCTCTTTCACCCATTTCCCCCACCCACCTCCCTTCTGTTAACCATCAGTTTGTTCTCTGTAGTTGAGACTGTCTTTTGGTTTGTCTCTCTCTTTTTTGTCCTATGTTCATCTGTTAGGTTTCTTAAATTCTCCTTATGGGTGAAATCAGATGGTGTTTTTCTTTCTCTGACTGACTTATTTTGCTTATTAGCATTATACACTTTAGCTCCATCCATGTCCTTGCAAATGGCGAGATTTTATTCTTTTTTTATGACTAATATTCCACTGTATATATATATATATATATATATATATACCATTTCTTCTTTATCCGTGCATCAAAGGACACTTGGGCGGTTTCCATAATTTGGCTATTGTGAATAATGCTGCTATAAACATCAGGGTGCATATATCCCTTTGAATCAATATTTTTTGTATTCTTTGGTTAAATATCTAGTAGTGAGATTGCTGGATTGTAAAGTAGTTCTGTTTTTAACTTTCTAAGGAACCTCCGTACTGTTTTCCGGAATGGTTGTGCCAGCTTGCATTCCCACTATTAGTGCAAAAGAGTTCCTTTGTCTTCACTTTATCACCAACACTTGTTTTTTGGGTTGACTTTGACCATTCTGACACATGTGAAGTGATGTCTCATTGTAGTTTTGATTTACATTTCCCTGATGATGAGTGATATTGAGCATCTTGTCATGTGTCTCTTGGCCATCTGTATGTCTTCATTGTGAAAATGTCTATTCATGTTTTCTGCCCATTTTTAATTGGATTATTCACTTTTTGGGTGTTGAGTTTTAGACTTTTTAAAATATATTTTTGGTACTGACTCTTCACTGCATATGTCACTTGCAAATATCTTCTCCCATTCCAAAGGGATGGCCTATTTCCTTTGCTGTGCAAAGCTTTTGATTTTGATGTAATCTCAGTATTTATTTTTGTTTCCTTTGCCTGAAGAGAAATATCTAGAAAAATGTTACTATTAGAAAAATTACTGCCTCCATTCTCCTTTAGGATTTTTATGGTTTTAGGTCTCACATTTAGGTCTTTAATCAATTTTGAATTTATTTTTGTGTATAGTCTAAGAAAGTTTCATTCTTTTGCATGTTGCTGTCCAGTTTCCCCAACACTTTTTGTTGAAAGGACAGTCTTTTTCCCATTGGATAATCTTTACCAAAGAAATTGGTAATTATTAACTAGAGTTTTTTCCTCTGGAGTCTTTTCAGTTTTACATAATTCTAGCACTGTTTATAAGATGATTTCACTTTATATTTCTTTCTGTTTTGATTTGAATTAAAAATATTTTAGACTAACTATGGATTACCTAAAATTTACAAACTTATGTCTTTGTGAAGGAAATTATGTTTGCTTTTTCCTAACCATAGTCTATCTTTCTGTGATAGTTAATTTTATGTCAGCTTGTCTAGGCCATGGTACCCAGAAACTTGGTCAAACACTAGGCTGAATGTTACTGTGAAAGTATTTTTTAGATGACATTAACATTGAAATCAGTAGACTCTGAGTAAAACATATTACTTTCCATAATGTTGGTGGTCCTCATTCAATCAGTTGAAACCCTAAATTGAAAAAGAGATCACCCCAGAGGAAGAAGAAATTCTTTATGATGATGATGATGATGATGATGTCAAGTTAGCAAACATATAATACATCATTAGTTTTTGATGTAGCGTTCAATAATTCATTAGTTGTGTGTAACACCCAGTGCTTATCACAACACATGCCTTCCTTAATATCCATTCTTTTTGTAACCCTCAGTTTGTTTCCTGAGTCCAGAGTCTCTCATGGTTTGCCTCCCTTTCTGATTTCTTTCAATTTATATGTTCCACATATGAGTGAAACCGTATGATTTCTCTACATCTTTCTCTGCATAATCCCCTCCAGTTCCATCCATGTCAATACAAATATTGGGTATTTATCCTTTCTGATGGCTGAGTAATATTCCACTGTATATATAAACCACATTTTTATCCATTCATTTGTTGAAGGATATCTCAGCTTCCCAGGAGGAAGAAATTCTGACAGCAGATTGTCTTTGGACTTGAGCTGCAACATTAACTCTTCCCTGGTGCCCATCCTGCCTGTTGACACTGAAGATTTTGGACTTGTCAGCCTCTACAATCACATGCATCATTTCCTTAAACTAAGTCTCTCTTTCTCCCTTCTTCTCTCCCCCTACCAAATATACATACATACATATTATTGTTTCTGTCTTTTTGGAGAACCCTGAATAATTTACCTTGTATGCTTGAGTCACTCTAAAACTGAAATTTCCACCTAGGCTTTCACTTTGGACAATTGACTGGAAACTTTTTTTTTTTAAATTTTATTTATTTGACAGAGAGAGAGATAGCAAGAGAGGGAACACAAGCAGAGGGAGTGGGAGAGAGAGAAGCAGGCTTCTCGCTGAGCAGTGAGCCTGATGCAGGGCTCAATCCCAGGACTCCAAGATCATGACCTGAGCCAAAGGCAGATGCTTAACTGACTGAGCCACCCAGGCGCCCTTTGACTGGAAACTTTTTGCTAGGGTTGTGCCAGGCACAGTTCAGGTATATTTGGAAGGCTGGCTTGTAAAAAAACAAAATTAAAAAAAATATTTATCAGATTATATGTATAAAAATATATAAATATGATATATTAAATATAAATAAAATATATAATAAATATAAATAAAATATTTTGTATATATTTTGTATAATATATAATATACAATAATATATGATATATATTATACAAAATATATACAAAATATATATTAGATTTATACATATATTTATCTGATTAGCAAATAGAACCATGTTACCTATCATAATTTATTCTGATGTTTCTGATTTTACCTGAATTAATTTTTCCTTCCTTCCCCCAACATCATTTTCTTGTAACACAACATCTGATAACATAATAAAATGTAGTCTTTATATTTTTTGCATTCAGGTAAAAACATATACTTTTTCATATGAGCAAAAATCAATCTCAGTATTAAAATTATAATTATCTTTTAGAATCTTCAACAAGAGGGCAGTTAAGGGGTCCCAAAGAATTCTGTGGAAGAAGAGAGATTCTGAGAGGATAAAATAGTTTACTCCACCAAAAAAAAAGTTTTTTGTTGGTCCACAAGGATAGCCATTTGAAGGGAGTATAAATCAAATAAACTAGCCCTTACTGGATTTCTATCATTCTGGAGACAGAGTTTGGAATATTAAGATTAAACTTAAAATAAACTATGTAAAAATCACCCTCTAGACTCCAGTCAGTCATGACCAACTAAAAAACAAGGGCATAGGTTGTGGATGCTATCACATTCCTTTTGTTACAATCGATGCCGAGTTGGAATCATTCAACCCGAAATACATGCTAGATAGTATAGGCACAATGCTGGTGAAATTAGTGTTGGTTTTCAAGGTCTTTACAAACTTATCTTCTTTTAATTGTTATTTGCATCTATTCCCCTTTTCTGGAGTAGTAGCTCATTGCGGTTTAGGCACAATGGATTATATATATTCATACAACTCACAATGTCAAGTACACATATATACATACACACAAATACCTAGTTGTATGAATTTGCTCTTGCCACAAAAAAATGCATAACAAATTTCCGCATTCATTAGCTTAAAGCAATAATCACTTATTATTTCTGATGTGTCTCTCTGAGTTGCCTGTGGGTTGGTTGGTCTGTAGGCTCTGCTGGCTTGCTCTACTGGTGTGTCCTGGGCTTGGCTGAGGGGTTTGGGTCTCATTTATATGCTTTTCTTACTCCCAAAAGGATAGCTTGGAATACTCTTATCAAGAGGGGAGGTACCAATCACACTAGCATTTCAAGTTGCTGACTGTGTCACATCTCTTAGCTTCACATAGGTCAAAGCAACTCATAAAGTTATATCCAGGCTTAAAGGTGATGAACAATGTTGCAAAGTTAAAGGACAGTTTAGGATGTATAATTCCATTACTGGGGGAGGGGAAAGTGAAAATTGGAAAGAATCTACCACAAACACAGTTAAGGACAAACACAGCTGTCTGTGTCTCCAAACTGTATATATGTCTATGCATTTTTGGTAACTGTAAGATGTAAAAGTTTTGGTCTTATTATTACATTAAGTATGCTGATTTACAGAGATTCAAAAATATCTCCCATCTTTTAATGAAAATGCATAGCAGTACATAGTAGTCTATAAAAGGTGGGACAGCTTTTGTAGGCTGCTGTAATTCAGAGCTGTGTGGAGAGTCAGTATTGTTCTGATGCCCCTCCTAGTATGATGTGAAACTTTTCAGAGTAAATGCAGATCCATAGGCAGACTCTTCTCATACTCCTTAGTGGAATGCACTAGAGAAAATTCACTTTTTAAGAGCAATAACTCGTTTTTACACCTCACTTTGTGGACTGCGTATCTTGCAAGAGCAACCAGTATGAATTAGGAAAGTAAAGGACCTAAAAAAATTTTTTTTAATATCATCTGAGAATGAATTTTGATTCCTAAAAGGTAAATAAAATTGTGTTCTTTTGCATAATAGCACCTTATGTGTGTTAAAATATTTTACAAAGTATTTTCACATGTCTGGTTGGATATTCATATGAAATCATTAATATAGACAAGAGATTTGTATCTTTATTGCCATATGAAGAAATTAAAAAGTTCAAGTCAATAAAATTAAGATCTCATCTTAGTCATTGTAGTAGTTAAGGATGCATTTGAGAGCAAATGAAGATAATCCACTCAAAATGGTTTGAACAATAAAATGGATTAATTGGTGCATGCAAACTGAAGCCCAGAAGTTGATTGAGATAACCCCTGGTTTAATAAGAGCTTGACTTTTCTGTGATTGTTGTGGGTCTTTCTTCATATACTGGTTTTATATTTTGACCCCATTCATGAGACGGTTGCCAGCAGAACTGAGGCCATGTGTTTGCTGACTTAAATTGACAAGAGTATTGATCTTTCTGCTTACTGAACCATCCCTGAATCATTCTTGAAGGCCCTGAAATACTAGGTAGTGAATGGCCAGTGCTTGGATTACACAGACCCATCCCTGTGACCATAATTGGGGGTTATACCAAGCTCATGGGGCTTGTTTTACTCGAGATTTATCTCTTGTGCTTGAGAATACTCACCCACAATTGAATGAATAGTATATGTGAAGGAAATATGGGGAAGGTAAAGGAAGAAGTTTAAAGCTAATAAATAGGTATAAGATTAAAATCTGGCCTTCACACACCTTCTTCAGTGAGATCACTTCATTCTAAAATAATGTATCTTTTATTGATTAACACACATTTTGCAATGGTTTGTGTTATAAATCTTTATTTCTTTTACATATTGTATGAATGTAAGGTGGAGCACATTTCTTAATTATAATAAGGTGATAACTCTGGTAATATTTTTATTTCTTGACTGTTTGTTGAGAACGTCTATCAAATCCAAGCTAAGAAAAAATTTAAAAATTAAAAAAAAATCCAAGTTAAGGCAAAAACTTGGCTACTTCTGAGATACTGTATTTCAATATTATCCTGTACTCTCATACCATTGTCTTCTTTTTCTGATAAAATTCTTCATTACAGTGAATGGGCATTTATTTATTGACTTATGTGGACTTTTTTTTTTTTTAAATAAGCTACACCTAATGTAGGTCTTAAACCCACAACCCCAAGATCAAGAGTTGCATGCTCCACCAACTGAGCCAGCCAGCCCCTGGCCAAATCTTGTATATTTAATGGCAGCCTGATTTGGAAGACATATCAAATCATACATTACAGAGCCATTTCCTCTGAAGATTATTCCTGCATGTCAGCAAATGCACATTTTGTTGGGAATAAATCACCAAAATATTTGTGGCTACATATACATTATATATGAAATATTGTTAATGGCCGCCATCTTTGTGCCACCATGGCTTTATGCTGGACAGTTTAAGGACAGTTTCCAGTCCAAAGCCTTTGGTCATTTTTCAGAGGCTCCATTAAAATTTCCACACTGCTTAGAATACCATTTAGTAAATTACTGCCTCAGGGCACTAGATGATGATTTTATGGTTTAAAAAGTTAATACACTTAAATCGCCTGACTTAACTAGAATGCCCAATTACCCACACACATGTGTGCACACCCACACACCCACACACACACACTCACACAAAAACATAGCCTTACCACAACTTAGCCATTAAATTTTACTGTGATAATAAAAGTTTCTGTGGTTCCCAGGACCTGTTCAAAGTGATAATAATTTAGTTTTCTACACTAAAGAGTCTCCAGAGACCATGGTATTAACTTCCCTTATCTTAAAGAGGGGAAAGTGGAGTCATAGGACTTATGTGACTATTTGATACTCTAGTATTTTGGAAGGATATAAGCCTCATAACTCCAAAAATATGCATAAATTGGGAGTAATTATTTCTTTTCTTCTCCCCCCCCCGCTTCCCACTGCTCCTTTTCCTTCTATTTCTCCTCCTCCTACATTCTTCAAAAAATAAAATATTCCCAAATTATGTTTGAGGTTGAAAGAATAATGAACTGTGGACCAACAACAATAGTCTAAAGTTGATCATTGCTCTGAAAGAATAACAGCATTTCACAGATCTCTATATCTTTTTTTCAAATCTCTTTTAATTTCCCCCAAAAGGTGTGGTTATTGCACAGGTTATAGTTCTCAAGGTAAAAAAAAAAAATCCAAGTGTCTTCCAAAAAATCCATAAAGAAGTAACTGTGTTGGGCTGTAATTGGGCTGATCGAGTTTTGATTTAATATTACTCCTTGCCTGTAGCATCCAATCTTTCTGTCTCTAGGCATTGTCCTTTCCTTTCACAGATTTGACATTTTCTTTTGACCTTAACTTCTTAATGTTCCTTTATTTTCTAAATGCTTCATTTTTCATATGTTCAAAAATGGAGTCTTTTAAATAAGAACACCTGTCATGCTGTCAGTTCATACTAAAATCAGCAGTGTAATCCAGACATCACGCTTCTCTGTCTGGTTACAATCACTTTGTATAATAAGATTTAAAACAATACAGTTAGTGTTGTTCCCAAGAATCTCAAAACCCAATGTTTCAGCTTCTTTCAATATACATACTTCTGTTCTTTTTAACTTATAACATTATCTGTTCTATCACTAAAATATATATAAATAAAATTATATAAAAATCATTCTTCTCTGAGTACCTATCTAGGTGTACATCCTTTTCTACTCTGTTTATATGCTACATTCTTTTAAGAAATAATCATGTTCTCTTTCTTTATTCTCTTTTCTTTATTTAAAAAATTCATTTCTTTCCTGACCAATCCACTAAACCTGGCCTCATTAAGTTAATAATGATCTTTTATTTCTCAGATCAAATGGATACTTTTCTGTCTTTAAGTTATTTTGTCTCTTTAGAGCAAATGACTCTGTCCTGAAATTCTTTCACCTTTAAAAAGAAAATGTTTTCTTGGTCTCTCCTGTACCTCTTAGATCAGACTTCTTTAGCTTCCCCCATCCCTTGCTGTGTGTGCTCTATTGATTTTTTTTTTTGTATGTCACAATTTAATTATTTTTATGCTCAGCCTTCTCACTGGTTCAGTGCCACCTATACAACTATAACTTTCACATCTGTATGCCTAGACCAGGGGTTCTCAGCCAGGGAGAATTTTACCCCCACAATATATATTTAGAGACGTTTTTAGTTGTCACAATTAGTGCAGTAGGGTGCTACTATGATCTAGTGTGTAAAGACTGGATTTCCTAAGCAACCTGTAGTGCCCAGGAAATCCTCCTATGACCAAGGAATGTTTAGGTAGAATGTTAATAGTGCCACAGTTCAAAAACCCTCATCTAGACCACACCTTCCCTCAAACCCTAATTATATTCAATTACTTAGCTAATATCTCTATAACAAAGATGTTACAGAGGCTTTGAATTTAACATTTCTGTCAATAAATTTAAAATAATTTGTGCCCAAATAATCTATTCTCCCATAGTTCCTGGTTTTAGGTAATGAGCTTCCCTTCTTATCCCTTCCGAGTGTATAAATCATTTCATTGCTGGTAAATTCTTTCATATATAATGTTATAACTAATTTATGTGGATATCTTATTTTTATGATGACAACTGTAATATCCGCTATGACCTTCATAAACTTTTGGTCACTGCTTTTGGAGAGGAAGTTTCATTCACACTCATTGTCAGATGTAGGTCACACACATATATGTTTATATGTGTGACCAGATGGTGAACTATTTTGGGAAACTATTTACTCCATCATTTTACTTTTAATATATCAAATTAGGCATATGACAATTCCCAATAATCAGACTAATTTATGCAGCTCTTCTACAAAGAAGACTTTTTAAAAGGTGTTAATGAGGCCCATATCACCAACTTTTTGTTGTTGGGAATACACACGCACATACTTGTATGTATATGACACAAATGCATATGGGCGCATATATACAATGTCTGCCAGTGATGCAAGATTGGGACCTATAGCTTTAAAACAATAGTTCTCAAAGTCTCCTTGATTATACAGAATTAGAATCTGGGCATATTATCAGGAAGTCTACATTTTTAAGCAAGAAAAGGTCATTTTATGTGAGTTCATGTTAGAGAACCAGTTCTTTTACCAAGGTCCTGGTCAATCACAAAAGGGTCTATTGGGGCGCCTGGGAGGCTCAGTTGTTAAGCGTCTGCCTTCGGCTCAGGTCATGATCCAGGAGTTCCAGGATCAAGACCCACATGGGACTCCCTGCTCAGTAGGAAGCCGGCTTCTCCCTCTCTCACTCCCCCTGCTTGTGTTCCCTCTCTAGCTATGTTTCTCTCTGTCAAATAAATAAATAAAAAATCTTTAAAAAGGGGGGGCTGTTCTCATTTTATTAATTGGCTACTCTCCATTATATCTACTGAAGAGCTGTCATCCCTGTTCCCCTCTCCCCTCATCAGTACAGCAGAGCTCTTGGCAGAAGGGCAGCAGGTATCTAATTTGTAGACTTTTAAGCCAACAGTTTGGAGAGTGGGCTTCTGTTGTGAATGTTCTGAGACCATATTGAGAATCTTTTGGCATCACCCAGACTCAAATCCTTTGGTGGCTAATCGTAGTGCTTGTGTTTTAGATGGTCAAAAAGTTAATCAAACTCTTAAAGAATCAATGTAAGATTTGAAGGTAAAGACTTCCTTATATGTAGAAGGATATTTTCTGATCTGGATATACATCACTTAGAGACTTGAGGTGATTTTTTTTTTTTTCTCAGCCCTTTCCCTTTCCCTGTTAACATATGTCCCTATAGTAAGTCTATTGATTGGTGCACTTCACTGCTATTAAATTCCTTCACTGCAGCCTTTGGGGCTTCTAGGAACATGTGTGCATCAGAGAGCATCAGTGCAATGTGGTAGAGTGGAAGGGATCCTTGTCTAGGGAGCTGAGTACCTTCTGTTTCAACTCTGATTCTGATACCGACTAGCCATTCCTAGTCTAGGTTTGCATCCCCCCACCCTTTTTTTTTAAACAGAGAAGGTTAGAGCACACTAATACTGAGCTTTCTTTTGAAGCATTCTGAGATCTCATTGAGCTCTGGGGAAAGGAGTCAAAATATGAGCATGGGAATAGCATAAGGCAATAGGGATGTGACTTTCTTCCATATCGGACCTGGAGTTTTTCAACTGTGTAGTAAAACTACTGTATAGAAAATGTTAAATGTTCTTAAAGAGAAATAGATAAAATGCCTTTAGATACAGATTAAGTGGTGAGAGGAAGGCCTAACATGAACACTCTGAGCCCAGTCTAAATACTTTATTTAATTCAGTCTTCAAAGCCAGCCTGTGAGAAATGTATTGTTATTCCTATTTACTGATGAGGAGATAAAAATTCAGAGATTGTGAACAGCTTCCTTAAAATGACTTATTGTAATAGTTGGTGAATTTTTGTTTAAATCCAAGTCTGTATCAAAGTCTGCATTTTTTCCAGTAATATGTAAAAGTCTGGAAATAATGATTAAGTTTGAGAATTTGAAGGTATGTAAGAGAATATGATAATAGCAATGTCGGTAGGATGGATAGGACTGAGGAACAGACTGAATGCCAGAATAACAATTTAGATTTTTTAATATTATGCATTTATGTGTATGTATATATGAATTTATACCCTATTAGTAGTAGAAAATATTGATGAGAAAAGATCAATCTGTTTTAATAGAAATAGTTGAAATGAATTCAGAGAAAACAGACAGCAACCTCTTTCACTTCAGCCGCAGCTACTTCTAACTAGACGCATCTCTTGAGGCAAGGGAAACAAAAGCAAAAATGAGCTATTAGGACCTCATTAAGATAAAAAGCTTCTGCACAATGAAGGAAGTAGTCAACAAAACTAAAGGGCAACCAACAGAATGGGAGAACATATTTGCAAAGGACATATCAGATGAAGAACTAGTATCCAGAATCTATAAACTCATCAAACTCAACACCCCAAAAATAAATAATCCAGTTAAGAAATGGGCAGAAGACACGGATAGACATTTCTCCAACGAAGACATACAAATGCTAGCAGGCACGTGAAAAAGTGCTCAACATCACTCATCTTCAGGGAAACACAAATCAAAACCACAGTGAGATATCATCTCACACCTGTCAGAATGGCTAAACTTAACAACTCAGCAAACAACAGATGTTGGAGAGGATGCGGAGAAAGGGGAAACCTCTTATACTCTTGATAGGAATGCAAACTGGTATGGAGGAAAATAGTATGGAGGTTCCTCAAAAAGTTAAAAATAGAGCTACTGTATGACCCAGCAGTTACACTCGTAGGTATTTACCCAAAGGATACAAATATTCTGACTCATAGGGGCACATGTGCACCGGTGTTTATAGCAGCATTATCTACAATAGCCAAATTATGAATGGATAAGAAAATGTGTCACACACACACACACACACACACACACACACACACACACACTGGAATATTACTTAGCCATCAAAAAGTGAAATCCTGACATTTGCAACGACATGGATGGAAGTAGAGTGTATTATGCTAAGTGAAAAAGTCAGAGAAAAACAAATAACATATTATTTTACTCATGTGTGGAATTTAAGAAACAAAACAAATGAACAAAGGGGCAGGGAAGAAAAAAATGAAACTAAAAAACAGAGGGGGAGGCAAACCATAAGAGACTTCTAACTATAGAGAATGAACTGAGTGTTGTTGGGGGACGGGATGTGGGTAGGGGATGGATTAAATGGATGATGGTCATTAAGGAGGGCACTTGTTGGGATGAGCACTGGATATTACAAGTAAGTGATGAATCACTAAATTGTACTCCTGAACAAATATTACGCTGTAAGTTAACTAGCTTGGATTTAAATAAAAAAGAGAAAAAAACACTTGAAAGGAATCAAAGAAATATATATACATATACACATGTGTATCCACATATGCATATATTTCTTTATGCCATTTAGATAATGGCAATTTGGGTGGGAAGATGACAATATAAGAAGCTCATTACATGAATATTGCTCTGGCTATACTGTGTGGTATAGATTCAAGGGATAAAGATTTGAGACCTGGACACCTATTAAGGGACTCTTGAAATAGCTAAGGCAAGAAATAACGAGCGTCTAAACCACGTACTACCCTTGGGAATGGAGAAGAGGGAATGGATGGGAGACATTATGAGCCATAATTGTAGTTCATGTAATCAACTTCTTTGGACAGTTTCCAAATCAGATTTACTTTACTGAAACCTCAGAACGTTATTCTTAACTACTCATGCACCTTCTCAGTATGAGAAATAACCAGTTTCTCCCATAGTTACTGAAAGACTATAAATAAACTCATGCAACTTAAAATAAAAAAAAGTTAAGGTTAAAGAGGCAACTTAATTGGGCCACGAGAGAGCTATCCATTTGTGGTTAGAAATTCCCATTTAAAGGAAAGCACACCCAATGGCAATGCTTGTAGTACCTTTGGACATATGAATCTTTGGACAAGGTTATTCTAATTTCACTAATTGGATGCCACCAGCTGCATTAATGGATATACTGCCATCTTTCCCCTTCTAATCCCAGACATATGTGGCCACATTGCGCGAAGTACACAAATTGCCCACTAAAGTCAATGAAACTTATGGCTCTGCCTACGTGGTGGCTGGATTATTATCCATCCACTTGGCTACATCTTGTCACTGTGTCTCAGCTGGCTTTCAGGACTAGGGAAGAACTATTGTATATGCAGAATCTTGAAAGCTAAGGTGAGGGGAAACAAACAAACAAACAAAAAACCAAAACCTGATATTAACCACTCAGTACCCTGCTATTCCTTGGTTTAGGATGGATGCTGGTGAAGAAGCTGAATTCATAGTTTGGCGGAGAGTGCTGGCACCAAAAGAAAAAAAAAGTTTTATTTAAATTTTAATGAACGGTGGATAAGTGTTTTAGATTATGTGAACATTCAATTTATAAGTTAATTTTGGTGTGCCTACCCCAGAAATCACATAATCTAAAATCATTCTAATAAGAGTTTGGCCGTGACTAAATTCACAGTTAAAAGAGAGATGTTACTCTAAATTTAGTCTCATTTTTGGATCATGAAAATTCTTATACTGGGCCATACCCACCATGGTGCCGAGTAGTGTTTAATTAACTTAATGGGCCAAGACTTCATTTTGCGTGATCTTTATGTGACTCTTGAAAATATTGGCAGTGGAAAGAGCAGGCACCAAAATCAAGAAGATGCCACCAGGTGGCGCTTAAGTACTTTCTTTCTTCACCTGCCACTCCGTCAAGTCAGCATCTACAGATGTCCAAAGGAAGGATAACATTAGCCACTCCTCTCCAGAAGGATAACATTAAACTTCTTAAAACATATTAAAAATAATATACTGGTCCCAATTACAGGATTTAGTCTGTTTAGTGAACCAGACCACACTACCCACTCATAAAGGGAAAGTATGTCATCGAATCACAGTGATACTATCAATATCAAAATATTATTGAATACTTTACCTTAAGGCACAGAGTTCATTAACACATTTCTTTATCTCAATTCTCACGCTATATCATGTTAATTATCTCAATCCTCACAATAGTTTTATGAAGTAACTACTATTGTTATTACTTTTGTCAAGAGGAAGTGGGAGCTCTGAGAGGTGAATCAGGGGTATATAAGTGGTTAGTCCGTCATGGCCAATATTGTAATCCAGCTACCTACTTAAAGACTTAATGCTTAACCCGTGTGTCGTCTGCCTCTGAGATCAGCACCTTTATTATTGGCTAAAGTCCAGAGATTGGTTTCAGTTTCGAACAACTGAGATTTAAAATTAGGGGAATTTTAAAGTTTTAGGTAACATTAAAGTTGTCTTGAATTTCCCTCCTGGTAACAGAAGTGACAAAAAGTAATGGATAAGTACGTGCGGTAATAGGCACAGAAAGACTATAATGGTAAGTATAATACACTTGGGCTGCCTTTGTGAATTAATTTAAAAATGATTGCATGCCTGGAATTGCTTAATATGAACTTCCCAATAGAAGAATCTCTGACTTAGCCTTTCTTGTTAATAGGATTGCCACTTTTTTTTTTCTTTCTCTTCTCTCCAACTCTGAACAATAGATAATGCTGTATAATACTTGCCCCTGTAGAGGCTCCAAATCAGCGGAGAATGGAAAATACACACTCTCATTCAGAGGCCCATTTTATTTGTTTTGTAAAAACCTGTTGGGAAAGAGGTTAATCACAAACAGAGATGTAATTCAGCATGGGGAAGAGTTCCTTCCCCATTCTGACAATAGCCCTAATCTTAATTACTTGATTCACTCCAAGGAGGAGTCAGATTAATGTACCTGTTAGAACACCACCCAGTTTGTCTAATTAATGTAAATTGTAAAATGTGCTGGGGGTGTTAGCAAGCAAAATGTGGTTTGTTCCTGTAATTTGAAGACATCCTAATTAGATGTATTCTTAGAGAATGGGTTCCTTGTATTTCACCTCTAGGACAACCAGGAAGATTTTCAAGAAAAAACGAAAAGGCTTGGGCTAAAGTCACATTGGAGATGTGTTGTTTTTCTGAGCAAAGACATATGAAATAGTGGTGTCCTGGTGTAAGATTGGGTCAACTCCTCTGAATTGTCTAAGGGTTATACAACACAGTTAGAGGTACAACTCAGGTCTTTGAAAATTCTGCCCTCAGTCTCAGATCTCTCCTGTCATCGCCACCATCACCATCACTACTGCCCAACACCAGCACTACCATTGTCAACAAAGTAATTGCACAGCTGTTTAAGGAGCCGTAAAAGTAAGAATGAAAAAAAAAATCATCCCTCTCACCTAAGGGTTTAATATTTAAATATATAAGATAAAGAGAGGTATTTATTTTAATGCACATTTTGAAAATGTGAGTTTTATTGGTGTTTAGTATAATATTGTGTAAGGTAGTCCATACAGAAATACTGTTGGAGGGGAAAGGAACCTTCTAAATGACATTATTCATTTACTTAAAATATATTTAATGAGTACCAGCTACTTCTAAAAGAGACTTTGCTAGGTGGAAAGGACACCAAAATGGATAAGCCAGTGACGTCCAGGAGCACTGGATTTAATGAACAAGACAGGAAGGAAATCAGGAAAGACTAACATGTGAAATATGTTAGGGTTAACCATGGATAGCCATGGAAATATATGAGAGGTCCCTGACTTTATTTTTTGGAAGTGCTTGTGGGGGAAAATACCAGGAAGAGGTGATTTATAAATCAAGGTCAGTAGGAAGTGTAAATTAACTGGGCAAGGGGAAACAGTGAGAAGTAAGAGGGTAAAGTGATTATCCAGAGGTTGAGAATTAGCTTTACAGGGTTGGAGTTCAGAGAGAGGAGAGAGCGATGGTGAGAGATGAGGCTGAAAAGGTAAGCTAGGGCCAAGTCCTAAAAAGACTTTTTTTGCTGTGAGAAGTGTGGGCTTTGTCCTCTCTGAGTGTTAAGAAGACATTAAAGAGTTTAAATAAAAGGCCTTGAGCTTTAGAAAGATCACTGCAGATGTTGTGTGGAGGAGGAATGGATAAGAGAGCAGTCAAGGAAACGAAGTGGTGCGATGTTGGTAGTTCGGTGCAGAGATACTAATGTGCTCCCTGAGCAATGGGATGACAAAGTTAGATAGTATCAAGAGATACTCCAGAAATAATCTTAGCTGGTTAGTGATTGATACATAGGATAAGGGAGCTTTATATAATAAGAATCCTTTGAAATCTAATATTTATTTATAAGACAGACTAGTAGTTTGGTATGCACAATTTCAAAGAAAAATTAATGTGGCTACCTAAAGATGCTGGTAAGAAATCTGGGAATTCTAGAAGTGTTACATTAAACTAAGCGAAATTATATCAACTTATTTCTATTTCTCTTATCTGAAGATGACTTCTTCAGCAGCTTCAAAAATTATTGACATGCTTGACAAATGATAGGCACACAAAAATTAACTTAGAATTTTCTAAATAATTGAACTTCATTTCTTGCACTTTACTTGGGGAGATGGTTATTTCTGCTTACTTAGTTGTTCTGTTGGCTTCTGTCTTAGACAGTTATAGCATAATTATTTAGCTGGTTTTCCAGCTTGAAGGAAATTAGAGGCACCATAAGTGAGTAGGATGGTGAGAAGCAGGCACACTGACAGCAGGCACAAGAAGAGATGTGGGCTGATATTTATTCTTTCATGGAGTCTTTGTTGAGCACTTCTTAGGTTCCTGGCACTGGGGTATCTGCTATCTGGGGAATTAGGAGTTGGGGAATCAGGAGTTGGCAAAGAAGGAAGAGAAAAATCATATGATACAGGTGCAAAATCTCAAAAGAGCATCACAAATTGGAGTCATTTAGCATTGTTTATCATAATTCCATATTTTAAAACCCACACAGTCAACCAGTAATGTTCTTGGTGACAACAAGTCTTTAAGAATAGGGTGAGGTATGCTAGATTTCATTTTAGAAGGAGAAGGGCACATAAGATGTTTTCTAAAGGATTCCATCAAATGGCTGGTCTTTAAATGGGTGAACTAGGTGATGAAAGTTTTAATTTTTCTTAAACATTTTAGATTAGGGAGAAGTAGATATACTAATTGAAGCAGTGTTCATTTTTCTTTATATTCTTTTTAAAAAATCTACAAATTCTCAGTTGTAACAAGATTCATTTTTATGGAGTTGAAGAATGTTAAGAAACACTTTTCAGCTCAGTTTCTTGAGGATTGCATGGGATATTTGGGCATTTTCTGCTGGTCAGTTTTATGGCAAGAAATAATTGGAGGCTGTCTTCCAATGGAGACTGATGGCCCGTTGAACTTCTGATATGAAATGGCAGACTTTACAGAAAAGATTCTAACTTTTCCCATTTAATGGCCAAACTTCTCCTTGTTCAAAAATAAACACACACAAAACAAAACACAAAACAAAAAGCATCTACGTACCGTCTTGATTTCTTCACTTTTCATTCCCTCTTCAGCCTTTCATAATCTCTCTCTAGCACTGGCGCTACCCCTGGAACAGCTCCTTCTCTAAAATCTCAGATGAAAAAAAAATAAATAAAAATGAAGTCTCAGATGATCACTGGGAGATAAGAACCACAGTAGAATCTTGATGAAGCTACCATAATCTCTCCTTTTTTCCTCCTCTTTGCCACAGTTGTCAAAGACTCATGCAAACTGACACACTTCTGAATATAGATGTTCAGTGAGTTTCAATTCAAACATCAATTGTTCCTTTGAAAGCATAGCTCAGCTATGCAGGTTCCCATCTGCCCCTCTCTGAAAAAGCCAGAGTTTAAAGCTGGGGCTTGAGGTACCATATCAACAGTATCAAGGCCAGCTTCTGTGTGTGTGTGTGTGTGTGTGTGTGTGTGTGTGTGTGTGTGTGTGTGTGTTATGGAGGAAGGGCTTATCTCTCAAGATGCTTTTTTATTGTTAGATCCAGTCCAAAGAAGGGAGATTCTAATTATAACAAGCGTAGGTATTTTCTCTTCCTTAGGTGAACATTCCAAGGAATCAAACATTCTTCTGAGAGAATGCTCTCAACCAAAATAAAGTTACAGTTTGCTTTCTTTATTTTGAGGGAAAATTAACTCACTTTCTAAATTCTGAGTAGTAGTGTGGCCTTGGTTTCTCTCTCTCTGTCTCTCTCTCTCCAGGAGAAATTAGAGCACAGAGACATAATAGACATCAATCTAAGATCAGACATTAGACATATTATCAGATACTATTATCTATCTGATAATACACACCAGGTATTCAGTTGTCATAGTTTACTTTTTCTTACAGATGGGTTTGGAACATGTGACTAGTTCTATAAACAAAACTGACATCAACACTCATGGCGTGAGGTAATCAATTTCCTATATGGTCTGTGCTGATCTTGAAGCCACATATTCCACCCGATGCCTGACCCCATGTCAGACCTGGTGAGAGAAAACAAAAAATCACACACACTGCAAATAACGGTGTTATACCTCTCAGATTCCAGGATTTGTCTTTTCCAGAAGCTAGTATTCACTATCCAGACAAATTGGGAGAGGACATCTTTTGTAATAAAAATGACATAGACAAGCTGGAATCCATTTTACCTTTTTCATCAGACCCCTTGTGAAGTCAATAAAAACAGAATTTAAGAAATATCCACTCCTAGATCCTGGAAATTGTGTATAATACTCTCTGTGTATATGCTTTTCTTTCCTCTGGAGAAAGGATAAATAACCTATGTTGGAGACTCTAAAAGGTCTAGGGTCCAAAGAGGGTTAAGAACTACTAGATGAAAAGGTGCCTTTAGTTTAGAGTATTTTGAGCTTCTGTGTAATTCTCAAATCATGGAGGCAGTTACCAAAAGGCGAGAAGCCTGCTTAAACCTGAGCAATCCTCTTAGGGCTGTTGCCCTTCAGGCACTCAGAAGCCTGGCATTTGGGATCTGGTTTGCAAGAAGCAGGCATGTGGCAGGTGATGGGAGCACCGGTGATTAGGTGATTAGGATGAATAGTCTGGTGCCAAGAGGCCCGTTCAATAATGCAACACAAAGGGATTAAAAGAAAAGAGGAAAAGCAAGCACTCAGCAGTTAGTCTTTGTGGTCAAAGTCTTTTTGTTTCTTTCTAATCTCCTTAAATGTAATTGCGATGGCGAAGGCTCTTATATTTAATAGACTCTTGAGTTACTTTGGAGATGAAACATATTTTACACTTAGCATAAAACATACTATATACTGAAACACAGATGCTACAGTTGGTACCCCTGTACTCCAAGAAAGCATTTCAAAAAGTGTCCCCAAAGATTTTGTGACTGCATTTACCATATATAAAAGAATGATTACAATAATACAAAACTCCAAGATTAATGTAACAGAAATAGAAGGACAGAAGATGGGTCTATTATTTTCCCTCTTGGGGAGTCTTGGCAAAAATTGTCTTTAAAAATGCACTTAACCCTGGCAAGGATGACTGCTCCAGGTTTTCAGGAACTGCCCAAATTGTCAATACATTGCACTCACTGCTCAGTAGGCGCCCCTAAATTGTGAATTTTGTTAATGAAGAATTGTCAAGAAGTTATTGGCTTCATTTAGAAAGCAATATTCTTCTCAGTAGCCTCAGTCCTATTTTACGAAATCCACAGGGGATACATAACGTAAAAGTTCAGAGTGGAAGGCGTCACAGTTATTATTCCCCAAATCTTTGCAAGTGTCCCCCAAAGCAGAAAGATTAAATTATAAGGTTCTGATTTTTCTACTGTTTCAAAGCAGAAACCGATGAAAGGGGAAATTAATACTGTTTTTGAAGGACACAAAACTACCTTTAACTTACATGTAATACTTTGAACTGGTATAATTTTCTCCTCAGATCTCAAAGCGCTTTGTCACATTTCATTGAACTTGACTCTTCCCTTTGGGCAAGAGAGGTTGACAAAAAGAAAATACCTTGCACTGTTTGCTTTCTCAAGTCACTCCTGGAGGAAAAAGAAACACAGAAGGCCTTCTGACCTTGTCAAGCTTAGCAGGGACCATTTCCTGTGCATTCCTTTTATGGAAATAAATAGGAGTGGTCTGTGTGTCCCCAGAGGATGAAAAGTGGTGTGTGTTTGTGATTCTGAAATGCCTTTTCCGAATCTGTCCTTTTTGTCCAAAACAAAGTCTGAAATCTACGATTCAAAAAAGGTCTAAGACTATCATCTAAGAGTTGTCGATTTTAGAGAATTATGAGGTTTTAATGGTGTTTTAAAACACGGAGACTCTTACTGAAAAGTATTAGCACTTTACCCAGGTCTTGTCTGAAATGGTAAATGTGGATAATAAAAAGTTTTGACTTCATCCATGTATTTTGAAGATCAAATAAGATGAAACTCAAAGATTTTAACATAGGGCCTAACACAGAGTAAAACCAGTAAATAACAGGCCATACTGATAGTATGGTAGTTGTGAAAGATATTTGCACCCTTTAACCTATTTCCACCTCTTTCTATATCTATAGAGTTTAATGTATAAAGTCTGAAAGGTTAGTAAATGATTTTCTCACTTCTACCTTTCTTCCTTTCTTTGCTTCCTTTTGTTACTCAATTCATCCAGTCAGTAATATCTAGTGAGTATCTACTTACAGACATTTTGGATAATGTAAAGAGCAAGGTAAACACAATCACTGAAACATGGAATTTATATTTTGGCGGACAGAGGCAAATATTTAACCAAAATTTTCACAAATGATTAATGCAAACTATAGTATGTTCAGTGTGAGAGGTACTGTAGGAGGCATTAACAGACCCAAAAGAAGGTGGACTAGTTTATTAATTACACAAACTCATATAGTTTTTGCCTGAAGCTCTAATTTGATTATTTTCTGAATTCATTGCTAAGGAATAGTCTTAAAATAGGAAAAAAAACAAACAAGTCTTTTCCCTTATGGTGTTCTAGTTTTAGTTTTCAAATCCTGCTCTAAGAAACTGTAAGAGCATCACAAATGTTTTCAAGTGTCGCAAGACCATATTAGGGAGAGGGTATGTTCTGAAGCCTCACAGCTGCTACACTGAGTTCAGTTAGATGCATGCAGTCCGCCCTTTGATAGCACCCTATTAACACAGGTGTATGAATATGTGTATATACGAACTGAGTCCTTGCTTTGCACAGTTCCCACATACTTTTTTTTTTAAAGTTTATTTAAGCACTCTCTATACTCAGTGTGGGACTTGAACTCAGAACCCTGAGATCAAAAGCCACTGTTCTACCAACTGAGCCAGCCAGGTTCCCTCACAAACTTTTGACATGCATTGATTTCAGTTAATTTATGCAAGGTGAGGACTGCCTATATGTCCTTTTATGTATACCTGACAAAGTATATACTGCTTAAAAGAAATAATTGGCAACCATTGTTAAGTTCTTGTCTAGCATGTAATTTTCCAGTTCAAGAATCCTTACAAGAATTTATATCCTCAAAGAACTACCTACTCCATCTATACCTCCTAAGTTAAATATTCCATATTCTAGACTTTTTTCTTTTTTTTTTTTTTTCATAAGACTCAGCTCAATTCCTCTCACTACCCTGGTCACTCCTTTGTACATACTGGTTTGCCAATGTTGCTTTTATTGCTTGGGACGCAAAACTAAATATCAAGTACATTTTGCCAGGGAATATGTATCTGTATCACCCTCTAGACTGTACGCTCTATCAGGGTAGGTAACCTTGGTACCCTGGGATAACATCTGATATTTAATGCTTAATAATTATTTCATTAATAAATATTCCAAATGTGGTAGGATTACTTATAGTACAGATGCCTATTAGTTTTGTTGGTAGCCATATAACACAGTTGACTTTGTGTTTGATTTTGCTTGAAGATGATTTTGTGTTTCTCATCAATTTGTCAGATTAGCTACTTTTCATTTACGAAGCTCCTGTGGGAGCTGACATGCAACAGGTAAATTTTGTTGGGGAGAGATTATGAGAACAAAGGAACAAAAAGTCAGATCTGAGGGGGATTCTAACTTGGAAAGGAAGCTTTTAGGAACATTGTGACCTCTTTTCCATAAAACTTTGTGCTCAAAGACTAGAAAGAACAAGGAAATCAGAAATAAAACTTGCACATCATTCTGGAAATGCCAAGGCATAGTGCAGAAATTTTATGGATTTATATTTTAAAGGTTCTGCATTATAGTATTGATTTAAATGATTTGAAATTTCATAGAAAATTTCATTACCTTTTAACTTGATGAAATTCACTGAAGAAAGAAATGTTACAGAAATGGGCTATACCATAATGACTTTCATATTCATGTGAGATTGTCAGTGCAGACAATTGGGACTTCACTTGGTATGGGAGAGAGTGCTCTTGAATACCAAATCTGGGCAAAGCAACTTGGCACTTATATGACCAAGCTTAAAAAATTTACACTCAAATTAGAAATTATACTTCTGGGACTCTATCCTGAAAAAATAATGAGAGGAGAATCAAAGATTTATGTACAACATACTTTATTATAGCATTCTTCATAATAGTGAAAAAAAAAAGAGCCTTAATGCTTATTAGGATAGCCAATGAAACAAAATTATAGTTAAATCTATATGATGGAATACTAAAGAATTATACTGCAGGAAAGATGCAGAACAGAAAGGGTAGTAAGTCATCTTTCAGCAACAAAAACTAAGGAAAGGTAAAATAAAATATGATAATGGCGAACTATAGGAGGAAGGGTGAAAGAAATAAGATAAAATAAACAAATTTTATTATTTTAGTTTTGAATTTAGAAACAGCAGTTTTATATAATATTATAAAATTGGGAAAAATTCCTGAATTCCAAAGGAAAATGAAACAAAAGAACCTGTGTATAAGTTGGTGGCTTAACAATGTAAAGAAGAATTATTTCAAGAAACTTTGAATTCTAATAATTTGTACCATCTTTGTGGAATATATCTCAATGACAAAGATATGCAAAAAGTTATTAAGTGTTATCTATAATAATATTTTCATATTGATATTATTTTTGTTATCACCCATGTATTTTGGAATAATATTTGGGGAGTAAGCAAATATGTCATTAGAAAATA
Source organism: Spilogale gracilis (assembly GCA_004023965.1). Classification (NCBI taxonomy): domain Eukaryota; kingdom Metazoa; phylum Chordata; class Mammalia; order Carnivora; family Mephitidae; genus Spilogale; species Spilogale gracilis. Next base: position 82,017 of record PITA01000441.1, on the reverse strand, counting down.
GGACTTTGTTAAAAGAGAAAAATGAAAATATAAATTCAAGGAAGTTAAGCAAAAGCATTTCATCCAACATTTGAATTGAATTTATCAGAATGAACTGAAAATCTATTTTATCTTAACACCATATTTTTTTAGTTCTTTCCATGAAAAAGTCTGGAGGCAATGACCATCCCAGTATTAGTGAAGAGTCCCACATACAGATTGTGGTCTCTAGTTGCCTTTTCCTAATAAAAGGATTGAGACACCTTAAAGAGATAGTTGAGTCCAGGTTTGTGGCAGAAAATGTATGAACCTGGAATATCTTCTTGAACCCCCAAACAGGGAAACCATTAGCACTGTGCTTATATTAAAAGGAAATTATGATTATTTTTAAGGGCACAATCCCATCCCAGAGAAGATTGGAATGTGAACATTAAAAATAGTGATAAAGGCATTAGATTGAAATGTACCAAAATGTAAAATATGTGAGCACATAATGATACATAAAATGGTAAGTTAAGAAAGGAATCACACACTTTCCTTACCTTTTTTTTTTGCAAACTGTACCTTAGTATAGACAGAGTGCTTTATATAGAAGAATTTCTAATAATAAATGTAGAAGAAATGATACATTTAGATTATTACCACTTTGTATCTACTAATAAAAAAAGGATAATTAAGAGCTAGTAAAACCAAAAATCAAATATCGAAAAACTGGTAAGAAGCTCTATAATGGATAGATCAGGTTGTAAACACCTTTTAAGTTTAGCAGCATGCACAAACACACACACAGCAGAAGGAGATATGCTTACTGATAAGGTACAATAAAAATCATTCAGCATCACCTATACTGACAAATGATTCCTGCCAAAATACTGAATCTTTATCTGGCCAAACTTCAAGATCTACTTACCAGTTTTTAGGACACACTTGCAGGAGAGAACAGCATGTTGAAAACCATAGAGAAACAGCAAAATTCAGAATGTGAAAGACTCTTCAGGACAATTGGCTGACTTCTTCAACAAATTAAAGACATGAACAGCAAATGAAGAGAAAGGACCAATAGATTGAGACTTAAGAGATGTCAACCAAGTGATACGTATTGGAATTTTTAAAAAAAATTCCCATCTAAATAAATAAAATATAAAAGTAATTGAGGAAGATTGAACATTGACTAGGTGATATGGAAAACATTTTAAAACCCATGAAGTATGATCATGGTATTATGATTAGTTTACAAAATAGGCCCATAATCTTTTAGAGACACTAAATTATTTATGGAGAAAATTATATGATATCTTGGATTTGATTTAAAATATGCCTGTGGCATGAGAGAATAATGGGTAGTAGTAGATGAATCAAAATTTCCCAGATACTGATTATCTAAGCTAGGTGAAGAGTTTATTTTAATATAATAATTTCTTGTTTTATGTATTTTTGAAATTTTTCATAATAAAAATTAAAAGTAATATTTTAAAATGATAATAACAGTTATCTCTGGGTTTTAGAATTTATGAAACTTTTATTGTTTTATTTTACTTACTATAAAATTTTTTTTGGTAAAGATGTATGATTTTAAGTGAACTCATGACCAAATATGTATCCTGAACAAATCGCCTGACATTTGTCAATAATCACTGTATGAGTTTCCAGGAGCTACTGTAGTGAAGTTCCACACACTGGGTGGCTTACAACAGAAATTTCTCCTCCCACAGTTCTGTCAGCTAGAAGTCCAAAATCGTGGTGTCAGTGGGGCCACGTTTCCTCTGAAACTTGTATGGAAGAATCCTTCCTTGCCTCTTTCTAGCTTCTGATAATGGCTGTCAGTCCTTGGCTTACACTCATGTCACTTTAGTCTCCATTTCTGTCGTTACTTACTATTATCATGTGTGTCTATTTTGTCTCATTTCCTCTTATAAGGAAACCAGTCATATCGGATTAAGGGTACATCCTACTCCAGTATGACATCATCTTCTAACCACTTATGACTATAATCATATAACTAATTATATCTGCAATGATCTTATTTCCAAACACATCATATTTAAGGTACTAGGATTAGGATTTCAGAATATCTCTTGGAGGGACGCAGTTCAACTCACTGCAATCACTAATGCCGTCCATGAACCCTGAAATAGCTGTGATGTATGAGGCAGATATCTGATGTAAAGCTGATCACGGTTCAAATCTCAAGCCCTCTATTATTTGTGCGACCTTGGGTTTAATATTTGAATCATAGCAATAACAATGTAACAACAACAACAACAACAGTTTGGCTGCTAATAACACAACAACAATAACAGTTTGTTGTAGTCAAGTTCTCTATAAGAGAGCCTAAGGTAGAGTTTGTATGCTAAATCTTTATTGGAAGGTAAAATTCTGCGGCAGCAAGAGTGAGGGAGAAAAGGGCAAAGAAACAGGGAATCCCCAGAAGCAAATCCACCGTGGTCCTATTATTACCAATGTGGTTACAGTTTCACAAGAAGACAATACCACCTCATGTGAAGTATCTTCCAGACAGGTTATTTGGAATCAGCATGATTCAGCATACCATGGAAGGATGAAGAGAAGAAATATTTACCTGCCAGCTCCTTCCCATATTCTCTTTCTCATTGATCCTATTTAATCCTGTGAGGCCTTAACTCTCCAGCTCCCCTGACAGCCCATTCAGAGTTTTGTTACCTAGCCTGCCCAGGTAGTAGCCAGAAGTGTTCCGGGGTAGCCAGAAGTGTTTTGGTGTGTACTGAGATTTCCCTGGGGAGCAGGTAAAGTCTAGAAGTAGGTAGACTGAGAAAATCTGAAGTGGCACATAAACTGGGTCCAATACTTAACCAACTTAGAGACCTGTTGTAGTGATTACATGAGAAAAACAAATGAATTTTCTTGTTGTTTTTTTTAAGATTTATTTATTTGAGAGAGAGAGAATGGGTCACATGGTTGGGGGAAGGGACAGAGAGAGAGAGAGTATCCTGAAGGAGGCTCCCTGCTGAGTGGGCATCCCCAGGACCCTGAGGTCATGACCTGAGCCGAAACCAAGAGTTGGATGCTTAACCCATAAAGCCACCTGGGTGCCCTATATATTCTCTACTTCTGTGCACTGCCTGGTTTGAGTCAGGCACCGTATATATGTTCATTACTTATCCCCTTATTTCTGTTTTTCTTGGAGAGATATATCCCAATATTCAAAGAGCTTATAATAAAAATAGTGTAAAATTTCTTTAAGAGGATAGCATGAATTTGAGAAGGGATCAAAATGTGTTTAAATGAGAATATTTTATTTTAAAGCCACTATGATTTGAACTTAACCACTGAAGTATTTGTAATTGAAAGACAGCTGACTCCACAAAATAATATGAGCATGAAGAAAAGAGTATCTTATATTAAAATTTTAGTCTTTAAACTATTACAGGAGTTCAGATTTGGTCTAACACACTTTTACTTCATTTTACTTTTTGTGTGTGTGATAAAACAAACAACTCCTTTTCATCTACCTCCCCTTCTCCATTTTCCCTTTCCACTCCCCACCGCCCCATCACCACCATCCTTTCTTAATACTTCTTGTAGTTAAAGTTTGGGCTTTGGGAGAAAAAAAAAAAAGACTTAAAAATGCAAATCCCAGCTTTATAACTCAGAAGCTAAGTGCAAATTGTTTAACCTCTTAAGCTTTGGTTTTCTCAATTTTAGCAATGCATTGAAAGGATTAAATGAAGTAACACTCATAAAATGCTTAGCACTTGCTGTGTATCAGCAGGGTCCAAATTTATCCCCACTGTCACAACCTTGCATGTCTTCCTTATCTCTCAAAAGATTATTTTGTGACAGCTGCCTAAATGCCTCATCCACCCCACCCACCCACCCACCACCCGCTAAGCTTCTCTCTTTACTTTCCCCTTACATCATAACCTGATGTTTTCAAAGGCAGTTCTTTTCATTTCAGTCCCTTTCTTAAATTCCTTTAGTGGCTCCTCATTAACAAAAGATAAACAACAAATTCCCAAGTTTGTCTTCATCTCCTGCAGCTTTATCATCTAGCTTCCACTGTCCTCCTCGTATCCACAAGTACACCATTTCTCATAGGCACTCGGTTGTCTCTCTCCTAGACTTTTATACCTACAATGTCCTTCCTTCGTGACACATAGCTAATTTCTCTTTGTCATTCAGGCCTTAGTTAATGTTGTTTTTCAAACTGAAAGGCTTCTGTAGAGCAAAAGAAACCATCAGAAAAATGAAAATGCAGTTTATGGAATGACTAAGTATTTGCAAACCATATATTGGATAAGGGGTTAATATCAAAAATATACAAAGAACATATATAACTTAATAGCAAAAAAAAAAAAATCCCAATTACAAAATGGGCGAAGGACTTGAATAGATACTTTTCCAAAGACATACAGGTAACCAACAGACACACGAAAAGATCCTCAACAGCACCAATCATCTGTGAAATGCAAATCAAAACCACGAGATATTGCTTCATACTTTTTACCATGTCTATTATGAAAAAAGTAAGAAAACAAATATTCTTAAGAATGTGCAGAAAAGGGGAGCTTTATACACTGTTGGTGGGAATGTAAATAAGTGCAATCAATATGGAAAAGGTGAAAAAAAAAGAAAAAATATGGAAAAGGTGTAGAAGTTCCTTAAATTAAAAATAGAAATACCATATGATCCAGTGAACCCTATTCTGACTATATTACTAAAGGAAATGAAATCAATGTCTTGATCAGATATCTGTATTTCCATTCTGTATTTCCATGTCTATTGCAGCAATTTTCATGATACTCAAGAGGAGACAACTTAAGTGTTCATCAGTTGATGAATAGATAAAGAAAATGTGGATATACACAAAATGGGACATTATTCAGCCTTAAAAAAAAGAAAGCCTGACATTTTATGGCAGCATAGATGAGCCTGGAGGGCATTATGCTAAGTGAAATAACCCAGACAGAGAAAAATAAATACTGTATGGTATTATTCATAAAATATAAAGTCAAGTCATAAAAATAATGAGCCAACCTCTTTCTATAAAGTCACTCATAGGGAAAAAAAGAAGTCAAACTCATAGAAATAGAGAATGGAATGATGGCTACCAGGGTTTGAGGTTTCAAGAGATGTGGAGATATTGGTAAAAGGATACAAACTTTTAAGTATAAGTGAATAAATTCTGGGGACCTAATGTATAGAATGGTGACTCTAGTTGATAATGCTATATTATATAACTAAAATTTGCTAAGGAAGTAGTTCTTAAGCATTCATACCCTAACACACCTCCCCCCAAAATAAGGTAACTATGAGGTAGTGAGTTATTAATTAACTTGACTGATGGAATCCTTTCACAATGTATATGTTTATCAAACTATTATGTTATATATATTTAAATATGTGTATTTTTTCAACTATAACCAAAAAAAAAAAGTAAAACTTGTATATCTAGATGTAGGGTGTACTTTCTTTTGTATTTTCCCTGGATCTGTAGTTTGGTGCCTGACATGAATTTTGGGGGAAATTTTCGATCATTATGGTTTCAAATATTTCTTTGGTTCTATTCTCTCTTTCTTCTCCTTCTGGTATTCTCATTATATGTATGTTACACGTGCTGTTGTTGTCCACAGTCCTTGGATAATTAATTCTGTGTTTTTTTCCCCAGTCTTTGTTCTCTTTCCTTTTCAGTTTTTAATGATTTACTGATATATCCCTTAGTTCAGTGAATCTGTTCTCAGCCATGTCCAGTTTACTGAAAAAAAAAAACCCATCAAAGGTGTTTTTCATTTCTATTACAGCATTTTTTTTCTCCAGGATTTCTTTTTGTTTCTTTCTTAGGATTTCCATTTTTATGCTTTCATTTCCCATCTGTTCTTACTTGATGTCTACTTTATTCATTAGAGCCCTTAGCATATTCATCACAGTTATTTTGTATTCCTAGTATAATTCCAACATCCCTGGCATGTCTGGATTTGATACCTGTTCTGTCTCTTCAAATTTTTTTTTTTTGCCTTGTGGTGTGTTTAATTTTTTCTTGTTAGCCAGACATGATGTAGTGGGTAAACAAAACTGCTGTAAATAGGCCTTAGTAATGTGGCATTGAGGTGTCAGGGAGGGGAAGCATTTGTAGTCCTACAATTAGGTTTCTGCTTTTTCATGAGCCTATGCCTCTGGAATGTGAGCTTCATAAGAGTTTCTGTTTCTCTCCCTCAGGTCAGTTAGGTGTTGATAATAATTCATCACCTTAGTGTCTGATAACCAGTTCCCACTGAGGGCAGGCCTTATAAGAAGAACAGAATATGCCGGTGTTTTCCAGAATGGTTCCTTTTTCCCTTTTCTTCTGCCAGAAGCTAAATGGGATTTTTTTCTCTGATATGTACTGTGGGGACCTGGTGAAGCTCTTAGAGGTAAATTTCACAAAACTGTGGAGGCCTCCTGTTGGCTGTATCCCCTTAGAGTTTTTAACTCTCAGAGTTGTCCACAGTGAGCCGCCAGAAATTTGACAATTATAGTCCAAGGTTTCCTGTGCTACTCCTGGTTCCTTGGGCATTTTCTGCTGGTGGATTCCTGTTCCTGTACGTTGTGGCTCCCTGTATTCCGTAGTCTTGTCACCCTGGTCTTTGGGGCTGTGGTTTACCCTGTGCCCTCTCCACTGTTATGGATCCAAAGAAGAGTTGTTGATTTTTCAGCCTGTTCAGACAGAGTGGTGACTTTCAAGTCCCTTACATGCAGAACCAGAAACTAGATATCCATAGTCCGATGATGCTATAAATTCTTTCTCAGACCAAGTTCTCTGTGTAAGAGAATTCTCCCTAACTGAAATCTATTTCTGAGGCATTAATCCAAAGTTTCCAATTTACATCAAGTAAATCATATATGTGGAAGAGTTATCCAGATACTTTCAAGTCGTTTCTTGAAGTGTCAATTCTGAATAATTATCTTAGAAGCCACATTCTTGGGAATGTTTCTCCTGTCCTTGAATATTGCATAGCAATGACAACTGAATCCAGGCATGCTATAGTTTTTTTCTGTTTGTATTTTGAAACTTTTTGGATGCATAATGTCCTTTTGAAGACACCACATCTCTTCTATTTAAATAACATCTTAGAAAGGATTAATGATTTGGGGTTTTTAACCCATTCTAAGTGTGACTATTAAGACTGTTACCACCTCATACCGTAACCCAGCCTTCAGTCAAGTGATTCTATAATTACACTGTAAGTAGCTAATTAAGAAGGTGCTTAATGTACTGTAGTTGAAAGTGCTTTCCATTCGGGGAATTAGTTCTACTCCTTATTAGGAATTGCAAATAAGCAATTCAATATTCCAAATCTACTCCAAACAAAATGCTCACCGGGTTTCTTTATGGAAACATAATGCCAGCCAGAATAAGTATGTGTGGGAATTACTTTCTTTTTCTTCTTATTTCATATTATTGTTATCCTGCTCCACAAGACAGAGATAAGAAGCAGAACATCTGCATTTCTCAGATTACTCATCTCTTTACCCCATGTGGGCAGAATGTGGGCAGAATGACACTTATTTTTGCTGGTAGCATGGCTGCCACCATCACAGCAGGATTTCTATTTCTTTTTCAAATAAATAAAATTAAAGGTGCTCAGCATGGTACAGTTCAGCTGTATATCTCCAAGTTGCACACAAACTGAAGGTGCTTTTAACTTTTATTTTTAAACTTCTTTGCCAGCCTGCAATGACAAAAATAAAGTCAGACATTGTGGCCCAGTTACCTGCCAGCATTCCTTCTAAATATATAGTAGGTGATTATAAACTGTGTTACCAGATTATGGCAAAGAATTTTTTCATAAAAGATAGGACAATCTAGAGTAAAAGACAGATTCTGTTTTCATTTCACAAATTTATCAGGATTCAACCTACAAGGTTGTTGATTACCAAAATTGAGATGATTTACTGAACTCTTTAAGATGAATAGATCTTGGGGGACTGGAGGAAATATGGATTTATTACAGCATATGTAGTACATTTTTTTTTTTTTTTTGCAGCGGTAGCGTTCATTTTGATAAGGAAATTGTACTTTAGAAAACACCAACAACCTAACTGCATGGAAGTTTTTGAAGCATGTGATCAAAACATGGCTCTCCTGAATTTTTCTTCTGGGATTTTGAGCCTTAGGTACACTCCTGTAAAACAGAAAAATGGCTGGAACTGATTCACTCTTGCAATAAGGAGACTTGCTGTTGTGGATTCAATTATTCACCACTCAAAACTATATTAAAGTCCTAACTGGCAATAGCTGCAAAATATGATCTTATTTGGAAATAGGGTCCTTGCAGATGTAGTCAAGGTGAGGTTGTGATGTATTAGAGTGGGCTCTAATCCAGTGTAACTGGGCACAGGCACAGAGGTAAGACAGCTATGTAGAGAGAGAGGCAGACATTGTTGTCTTGTTGCCACAAACCAAGGAATGCCGGGGCAACCACAGGCTGGAAGAGGTAAGGGGTGGAAGGGCGCATGTCAGTCCCGCATTTCAGACTCCTAGCTATAAGGCTATGAGAAAGTTAAGTTTCTGTTGCTTTAATCCACCTAGTTTGTGGTCACTTGTTGCATTAGCTTAGGAAAATAATATACTGTCTTCTTGCCCCTTTTGCTTTGATCAAATGAGATGCCCTGTTTCTTGCTCCTTTCCAAGCTTAACTCACCAGCCTCTCTTTATTGTTTGAGTTATCCCATAATCTTTCTAATACATTTTCTTTAAACTTAAGTTACCCTAAGTGGAACTCTGTTGCTTGCATCATTACTGTCCTAACTGATGAGCAAACATTTCTTGCTGTCTTTCTAAGTATCAGTTGTTATTGGAAGCTGGTCAGGCACAGAGTATAAGAAAGATAAACCAAACTTGAAAGGTAGGCCGAGGGAGAACAGCATGTAGTCTTACAGAAATATTAGATTAAAGCATTGTTTAACAGATCCACTCAAGGATTGTTTAATTATCTACATTTGAGGAATGTATCGTTGTTTGACTTAATAGTTACTGTGAATTTAAAGCCCGGCTTCTTTGAACTTACATGTTAATGAACTTCTAGATTTTGTCTGACATAGAGGCCTATCGTTGTTTTCATCAAAGTTTATGATTGTCTTGCCCTATAGAACATTAACCAGTCTTATTTCTAATCTAGTAACCTTATGTACACATTGTTTTCTTCGATGCCTATATCACCCTTATTCTAATAATTCTTGTTCAAATGTACTTTGCCTTCCTGCTGATTACCTGATGATGAAAAGTGGTTTTACTATATGTGCATTAAAATCATATTTTCACCTTTTTGACAATTATACTTTGATATCTGCAGAAAAGTTATTTGAGACTACTAATAGTTCCAGATTAGCTGAATGACTATTTGTGACTATATCCATAAGGCAGAAGTTAGAATGTTGACATTAAATGACAAATATGAAAGAATTTAAGTGTTCTGAAAGAAAAGAATGAGTATCTTCAAGATTGAAAAAAAGGAATTTCCTATATATGCACACACACATATGTCTGTATATAATTTACGTATATAACATGCATATGTGCCTATATATATACATATATAAATATATAATTTTATAAAGTCTACTCAAAAATATTGACTTACAGACTATTAAGTATCTCTTAAAGTCTAAGACAACTTTCACTAAAGATCTCGTCTTTGGATGAAACTAAATCTGGACATAGAATTGTAAGAATTTTGTATAAACTCTGGAATCACCCAAACGGCTGAAAATGAAATTGGGTAATTTTCCATAGTAAGATAGGACTTCAGTTATCCCGACATTATTAAAATGTCAGTATAAAAATAAAAACAACAATGAATGAATACAACCAAATCCCATAACAAATATAACATAGGAGAAATATGACATTATTGAAAAGATTCAAACATATTCCTAAGGGGCAAGGAGTGTGTGTGTGTGTGTGTGTGTGTGTGTGTGTGTGTGTGATGAAAGTTATGCAAGAATAATGAGTAAGAAAGGAAATAAGGATACTACCATTTCCTGAATGTTATTCTATGTCCAGTTCTAGATGTCTTTTTAAAAATTAAAGTTTTTAATTTTTGTCATATGTTATTATCATGCCCATTTATAGATGAAGTTCAGAGAAGTTAATTGTCTTTCCCAGGTCATGCAGAGCTCATGCAGAGCCAGGATTCAATTTTATTTCTAACTCCAATGTTCCTGTTTTGGATTTTCTATTAAAAGACATTGCCTCTCAAAAGATTGACCTTTTCAGTGGATATCCGGGAGTCTAGTTGATTGCATAAGTCAATCGTAGAAATTGTGCCCTTTCTGGAATGGCACATGGTTAATAGAAAAAGTATAGGTAAGGACTACAGAATATTTATTTCTTGTACCACATTGTCCTTAAAATACAATATGACTTGGGGATGCCACTTTTTTTTTTTTTGCCTTTGTCTGGCCTCAGTTTCCAAATTTTTAAAATGGGATTATTGGACCAGATTTATAAATTTATGACTGTGCCCCTTAGTATTGTACTAAAGTAGTTCATTATTTTTTTTAAGATTTTATTTATTTATTGACAGAGAGAGATCACAAGTAGGCAGAGAGGCAGGCAGAGAGAGAGGAGGAAGCTGGCTCCCTATCGAGCAGAGAGCCCAATGGAGGCCTCCATCCCAGGACCCTGAGACCATGACCTGAGCCGGAGGCAGAGGCTTTAACCCACTGAGCAACCCAGGCACCCAAGTAGTTCATTATTCTTTCAATCCAGAAAACTTATTGAGGCATATAATGTAAGTAAATTTGAGATGCTATTATTTAAAAGATGAATAAAAAGTCACAACTTAAACTGATACAGTGTTTTATTATCAGTTATTACTTTATTTTATATTTATTAGAAATGCATTTTAAAACTTATTTAGAAACAGATACTTCTGTTATCTACCACAAAAAGAAAAAATAAAAGAAAAATTTATTTAAGGTTTTCTAAATTTTTAGCCTATTCATTATCCAATTTTTCCAGATAACTTTTAAACCTAGAGTTGTATGTTTTTTTTCCATATGCCACTGACAACAGCATCTGCCAGGGCTTCTAAAACTGATGGTAATAAAGTATTTCTTAAACAGTGACTATATGCTATCCCTGAGGTTTTCTTCAAAGCCAGTGTTACATTTTATTTAAAGATAATGCCAGCAAATATACAAATATGTACCTGTGTGTCTTTGCCTGTGTGTATGTATGTATACACTTATATCATTAAACATGTGAATTTAGGGTATACCTATATAGTCTATAAAACTTCCAGCTTATAAACACCTAAAGAGGAACACTTGGACATTACTCATCTTGCTATTCTTCAACATGCACTGTATTGACTTTTACAAAATAGGAACTCAAAAAATATTTATTGACATGAAGAGGACCTGAATATTCCACTCTGATTTTAACAGTTTTCAAGTTACTTGACTTAATATGTAATAAATCCATTACCCAGACTGAGTTTTCTAGATATGCTACAACTCTATTTCTAATGCTTACCATTTATTATCAATAGAAAAACAGGGTAATAAGTTGCAAAACATATTAGTGAAGGCAAAATTTTTCCTTTTAAAATACTAAAATTATAGTATTTTATGGAGTTCTACAGTGTTATTTGTTGATTCTGCCTAATTAAATGCAGACAATAAGGCAAACATCTGCTAAACTCATTCCCAATGATCAGTTGGGTAAGTAAACGTAACCAAATTGGTATGTTTGGTTTTCCACCTAACGCAATATTTGTTTTATTATCAGCATTTTAAAATTGAATTTTTATCATCCCTTTATGTGCCTTGTAATTTGTACATTAAAATAAAAGTATCAAAATGATTATTTTTCATTTTATTCAACAGAAATGTACAATATGAAATCTTGCTTTGATTGATACTAAGTTAGATTAGAAATTTTCTAAGTGCCCAATCTACCAGCCGGTCTTTCCAAATACTCATATGTGATTTTGAGTTAGATTTGAAATAATTTCCTTAAACATGCCATAAAAATAAGTTTGTATGTTCTAGAACAATCTGTTCTAATAGTAGTACTTCAACATATCAAGAAAGTTGTTTCTCTAAGCTGCTGGTTTATAACCACAAAACTAGAGTTGGTCTTTTAGCTGAAGTGCCTGCTGTCCTTACTCCCTCCAGTTCTAAGAATTTTGCAATCATTCTTCTGATCTGAATTCTAGACACACACACACACACACACACACACACACACACACACACACACACACAGTGTTTTCTTTTAAGAAACAGTGTAACAGGGGTGTCTGGTGGCTCAGTTGATTGGACAACTGCCTTTGGCCCAGGTCATGATCCTGGAGTCACAGGATCAAATCCCATGTCAGGCTTCCTGAGTCGGCTTCTCCCTCTGATGCTACCTGCTCTCATGCGCTCCCTCTCTTATATTCTCTTTCTCTCAAATAAATAAATAAAATCTGAAAAAAAAAAAACACACGAGTATAACAGAAGAGTACCATCCTCTACATAATGTGACATAGTAAGAGTACAGACTGGAGTAAATTTCTGGGTTCAAATCTTATCTCAATGATTTACAGCTTAGAGTCTTTGAAAAGCGACTTAACCTTTGTTCCTCAGTTTCCTCATCTGTAAAGCAGGCTAATTAATAGTACCAAGGAGTGCTTTGAGGGAAAATCATTTTCATATTTATAAAGCACTTATAATTCTACCTGCTAAATATTAAATGTCACATTAAGTGTTTGCAAAATTAAAAGACATGAGAATATGCTTTTATCAGTAGTCTCATCACATGCTGGAAGATTTTGTAAGTCTCTGACTGAAAATGAGGTAGAATATCCACATATTTTTGTTGATTACCTCTTCTCTTGCCTCACAGTGAAAACATTTTTTTGCTGCTTGCTGTGACTCTGTCAAAAACTTTATTATAATGAAATACAGTATATGAAATGCCCAACTAGTTGGTTAATTCAGTGAAACATAAAATTAGCTCAAGCCCTTCCTTCCACTCTAACCCCCTTTCCCCCCACACCCAAAGTGATCAAATTCTGTTCCTTGCTGGAAACAAGTAGGATTAGGTGGATTTTACCAAGCAGGGTTTAAAAATTTTAATAAAGCCAATGCTATAGAAAGCTTTTTGACTCACATATTCCTACTTAGAAGTTTTTACAGAAGTCCACAGGAATAAAAATATTTACAAAGTTTAAAAGTGATGCCAATGACAGTCCAGCCTTACTTGTCCTTGATCTAATCCAAATTCACCATCTTCACCCACTAAATTTCATTGGACATCATGAAGGAGCACTGTCTTTGACTCTGAGGCATAAAAAGGAATTTACAGTAAACTTTTAGAGATGTTTCAAACTCAGTGGGATCCAATTAAAAGTTCTATATTCTGTCTGTCTTTCTGTGCCTTTGAATTGGAGGATTGAAATTGTTCTTTACATTGCCTAGATAACCTGAAACTTGTTTCCTTTTGCAGATAGAATTTATGTTATGCAAACATGATTTTCATCGTTCTTGTTCCTTTCAATTTTCTTATATTAAATATGAATAGTAGTCTCTTAAGAGTTGTACTCATTGTTAGAATGTAAAGACAATTTATTATTTAATAGGTTAGGCTACTGGGTATCTTTTTCTCATTGACCTCAGATTGTCTGATTAGCTGCCCTTATACTTCACCCTTGTTAAAGTAATGGAAATAATGCAAAGAGATTTCATTGAGCAGCTCTCCCTGCAAAAGTTCAGCTGTTCCATTTTATTATTGTTCTATTTATATACTAAGATATGCATTGACTTTTACAATAGTTTATGTTTCACATTGTATATGCTAGAATATTATTAGTTTTGTATAATGTTCAGAAGTGCTATGAGAAAAAAATTTTCAGCCAAGTTTGTTTGAAAAATTGTGAATTAGATCCAGAGAAATGGGTTTCTTTATTGGAGGACTTCTCAAATCATATTAATACGCATGCCCAGTCTTCAAGAGAGAGATATATGTTGTGTATTCCTAATATTTTTGCCACTTCTTTTTTTGACTTAGACTATTTCTCAAAACTAGTGTTCTATGTTACAGTGTTTGGGAATGGCTTCTTGGTACACTTCTTATTTCTGAAAACCGAGACTAAATAGTCATTCGTTTATAAGCACTTGAATTCTTTTATCAGTTAATCCTTCTTCATGTTTGTAGATAGTGGAGGGTTAAGTAGAGCAGTGCAACTGTGAATAACACTGAGAAACAAATACATACGACTTAGCTCATTCCTCCCCTGGGAAGTGTAACTACAGCTTTGAAATTTACTATTTCTGTCACCAATGTAGAAATTGATGGTATTGAGCATATTTATAAAGAAAAGCTATTAGCAAGATCAGCTAGGACTGCCACTGGCACTAGTGAACCTCCAACTGTTTTCCCTAGGCTAATGCCAAACCATGGCTAGAGTACCTCTTGAGTAGTAGTGAAAAACAAAGCGAACACTTCCCATTAAAAATCAGATGAAGATCAGTGAGTAGGTATTCGAAGCCAGCTTTTGAATTGATATGAGGGAAAATGTGCTAATACAGAAGAGCAACATGGTAGAAATAACTGAGTAAATTATGTGCCATGATTATATGACTCAAGGGCACTCAACTATATCCATGGACTTAGAAAATGTCCCACTTGGAGGAGAACTTAGAGAAATAATAGGTATATTTCAGTTCCTGTGGTGTCTGAGATCCTCTGACCTGCTATAACAGAGTACCTTAGATTGGGTAGTATGTAAACAACAGAGATTTATTCCTCACAGTTCTGGATACCGAGAAATACCAACTTCAAAGTGCTGACTGAGTTGGTGTTTGGTGAGGACCTGCTTACCTCACAAATGGCCAATGGCTGTCTGGTTGCTGCGTCCTCACACGGCGGAGCACAGAGGAGAGGAAGCTGTCTTGGGCCTTTTTCATAAGGGCACAATCCCATTCCTAAGAGCTCCACCCTCATGACCTAACCATCTACAAAGTCTTCACCCCCATATAGCATCACATTGGGGGTTAGAAATTTCAACGTATGAGTTTTGGGGTGGGGTGAAAATTCAGTCTATACCACATATCAACCTCAATTCACTTGCAGTGGCTTTCTGAGCACTGTGTGAAAGAAGATTCAAATCTCAGTGGTAAAGTGTAACATGAACAATGAGCAAAAGATCATATTTTTTAGGAATTGGAGTTTTGACAGCATATGGATCTCCTGCTTGCCATTCTTGATTTAATTCAACCGTGCACTTTGCAGATAGGTTGTGATTCACAGAAGTTGAGGAGTTGGTGGGACTGAGCTGGAATTTGAACCATGTGTTTATATCTCAAGTCATTTTTTAGAATAGACTTTGCTGATTTTTTCACTCTGAAATAGCAGTCATTACCCTCTTTGCCATTTAAAGTCTTGAACAAGACATTCAATTACACATCATTAGTATTACCTCATCGCAGTTCGGCCTGTGGAGAAGTTCCTCTTGAAACCCGAACAGTTTTTCATACAATGCATTTAAATCTGCAGATCTTCACAGGGCTATAGGCTGAATAAAGAGGGAAGGGTCATTCCAATTTGTTGAGCAAACCAAGGTGGAAATCGGGCATGTTACTATATTTGGTGAAGGAGGCTTATGGTGAAGGACAGATAAATATCTTGATGTAGCAGAAGTGAATTTAGATATCATAGTTTTGCTTTTACCTTCGTGCCATCTTTAAAGTCTTTGTCTTTTCACTGCACAATAAAAAATGAACTCTATATCTCTTACAGTGTCACTGTACACATACAAGAGCTTTTCAGAAATATGTGATGGAAAGCTTTCTTTGTAGTGTTTCTTTTCCTTTCCTCTTATCTTTGTCTTCATATTTAAATAGAATGTCAATCATCTGTTAATTTTTAGGGACATTAATGTGAATTGGGCATTTAGTAGAAGATGGTGACAGAATTGTAGGCTTTCACCACATAGAATGGGAAATAATATGTTCTAAGGTATAGATGCCTTGCATATAAAATATAGTGATTACTAAATATTAATAAACATGCTTTTAGTTTTCCAATTAATAATATCTTTTCCAGATTCTACATAACCAGAATCTTGAATGTTCACAATGACTGGGAATGTGTTTGATTGTGGAATTGTAACTGTGGTTTTGACCTCATTAACTCTCTGGCCAGCCTTTTACTAATAAGATAAAACATGGTAAAAGGAAAGCAGAAATACACCACATATAAAAATCAGAAACCTAATTCATAAAAGTAGAGAAATTTAGAGCTGCAATGGACTATTATAGATTAATTTGCTCTTCTCTTTTCCAAATAAGGAAATAGAGAACCCATGAGGTATAGTGATGCCTGCTAATAAGACTTTGTTTCAGTGGTGGGGACAAAGCTGAAATTCAGATTGTAAGATTATATAATTTCAGTTTCCTTCCTATTTACCCAATGGGATTGATTTTAAAATGACAAAATCATAAAATGGTATAAACAAATTCCATTCTCATTGGGCATTTACAATGGTGGTAATTTGGAAGGTCAAAACATTTTTTTTTTCATTACTCTGCAATGAATGTGCACTGACACAATTTGAAAATGTTATAGAATATAAGCTTTCTATTACAATTGCCAAAATAGTAGAACATTCAGATTGTTAATTTTTGAAGACACAGCTATTTCCAAACTGTTTTTATTTTTGTTATGTTTTATCACTTACTTTTTTATACATCATGAAGATTAAGGTCTTTGTAATTTAAAAATTATACAACAGCTGCTACAATCTGCTTCTTACACTGCAACAGGAAATTTATATTGGGAAAATACCTATTACTAGCTATAAAATATGTATGAGGCTCTGTAGCCAAGTTTGTAAAATGGAATTTCTCCTCACAGCAAAATGGAATGGTTACTTTGCTTGGGGGATTCACTATTAAAGGAGAATTGTATTGATATGTGTTAAGTATTGTTCTACAGCATGAATAACGCAATCATCCATTGTGATACTTAGTAGTTTGGAGTTATTTGTATACCATTTTATTATTTAGACACTTATATGCTGCCTTTTGTAGCTCAACTTATTTTATCTGATAGAATTTGTATAATTATTTAGATATAGATGGTAAATATATGTTCATAATTAATTTTCATCCATGTTTTTCCACAGTTAATTAGATAGATATGTTTTATATACTATGCACACAATCTACATCAACCAGAAAAAAAATCATAATACTTCAGGAGTATTTTATTTTTATGACAAATGGCAAGAACAGGGAGTTACTTTAAAAGATGTTTCCCAGGGCACTTGGGTGGCTCAGTGGGTTAAGAGTCTGCCTCTTGACTTCTGTTCAGGTCGTGATCTAAGAATTGTGAAATCAAGCCCCTGATTGGGCTCCCAGCTCTGCACTGGGCATGGAACCTGCTTAAGATACTCTCTTTTCCTCTTCCTCTGTCCTCCCCCGCTACTCTTAAAAAAAAAAAAAAAAAAAAAAAAAAAGGACCCCAGAGCATTTCACAAAAATAGAGAGTTTATCCTAACTCTTAGCCATATAAGTTGCAGTTATTATCACTGTTTTCAAAATCAAGTATTAGTTAAATAATTTGATAACCTACTGCCAACACTACCCTCTCAAGTAGCCAAATTAATCTTAAGTATTCCTCTTCACATATCACCAATTCACTGTAAAATGTTCAGTGTCTCCTCTGATAGTCCGCTGGGTGGAGTACAAATAACATAGCTCATCATGTTTAAAGTTCTTGAGAAGAGCATCACACTAACTTTGCAACCTTTTCCAGGCCTATTCTCCAGATAAACCTTACAGTCCACACCCTAGCCAGACTTTTATTCTTTTCTTCTTTGTTCCTTTGCCCAGACCTCTCAAAAATGTCCACATGTAATAGTTCTTTTCATCACAATACCGGTGCCCTTATTATTTGACAATCTGATTTCCTCTCACTTCATGTGAGTAGATTTTTTTTTTTTTTTTTTTTTGGAGGTTGGGACCGGTAGCCTGGTGCTCCCAATAATCTTTCCTCATCCCTGAATTCCAGTGAGATGTACTGGTCAGTATGCCCAGGGGGGTAGAGCTATACTCTCTGGGTCTAAATACCAAATGCACTATTTACTAGTTGTGTGATTTAGAGTAGGTTACTAATAAAGAGCTACTCTATTAACCCTTTTGGGCTGCTTCTAACATAAAATAACAAATTAGGTAACTTACAAATAATGAGTAGTAAATTTCTCATGATCCTGGAGGTGGGGAAGTCCAAGATCAAGGCACAGGCAGAGCTGAATAAGGCCCTTCTTAGTTCATACCTAGAGATTTTTTCCTGGTGATTGACTTGGTGAAATGGCTTTGGAGCTCTATGGGATCTTTTATAAGAATAGTGATCCCATTCATGAGGGCTCCACCCCAGGACCTAATCACCTACAAAAGGCCCCACCTACTAATATAATCAGTCACTTTTGCAGTTTAGAATTTTAACATATAAATGTTGTGGATACAAACATTCAGGCCATAATAATGTCTCAGTTCTGATGTAGAGAAAGGATAATAAGAGTATGTATTTGATACACTTTAAAACAGGTGCAGTTATAATACCTTGCATATACTCAATGATCAGTTAGATGTTATTATAGAAGAGTAAAATTGATACTTATTATATGTTAATAACAATTTACTATGTTTTACCTCCTGCCTAACTTTAAGACTTAAAAATATTTATATATCTTTCCTTAAGCAGCATTTATACATGATTTGCATTTCTATACATCCAACTGCTAATACAAATTTAGCACTGTAAGTAGATATTGTCACATGCCAGATGTGAAAAAAAATCTTAGAATCGAAAGCCAAATTCTTGATCTTAGGTGAAAATTGAGAAAACTTTTCTGATTTTTTACTACATTTGATTTCTATCAATTTCCCTTCATTATGTGCACTGAAAATTATGTCATTAATTGAAATTTGAGAATTTCCAAGAGTTTAGTAGGGGAGCATTCAGAAAGGTTTATGTGTAAGAAATATAGAGGTATCTTTCATATTAGTGATGTGCTTTCAGTGTTAAAACATTATACCCATACAAAATCTTGATGTCTTCCTCAGAAAAGGTGATGTGCTATAGTCAGTCATTGAATTCCACCTCAGGCTGGTTTTTTGATAATGGATTATGTATTGCACGTGGTGCAAAGAGTTATATCCTTGTCTTGGCAGGCAGTCATTTGGTTTTGCTGTAGCCCATTCAGTATGCCACCTGTAGTCCAGTTGGACAAAACATTCTATATTTTCCCATTAATATGTTCAATTGGCCCTACTGCTCATTAACAAGTGTTGAATGTGCTAGAAAATTCAAGGACCGTAATGTAAAGCACTATGATTGGGCATAATTCTTGCTTGACTTGATAATTTGGAAAATTAATAATGACACAACTAAAAATTAAGTCACAAACAGTAAGAAGGAACTACCCATAATTGCCCATAATTCTAATTCTAATTGCCCGTGGTTCTTTCCAAAAACTTCTAAGTGAGTTTAGGCTTAATTGCAAAACGTATGAATGAAGGTGTGCAGATGTGCAAAATGATCCTCCCACTTAATTAGTGGATGTTCATATAAATAGTAATGACTCAGTAAAATGTACATTAAGTATAAAAATATAAATACACCATTATGAATTTAAATTGATTTTATTCATTTGCTAGAAAATATTCAATCAAATCTGTTAACCAGGTCCCAAATACCTCTAGTTGGACAATTAATGAGATAATTCAAACCCCTAAATATTTTAAATGTAGTACATAGTCTTTTCTGTTTTGGCCTTCCACTTTTTAAAAATGTCTTTAGTATATGGGTACACCTTAACTTCTGCTCTACTGATTTAAATTGTTGCACTAATTTTAATATATGATAATTTGATCAGAAATTGCAAATAAGGTGTTTTTAGCAGGAAAAGATTGCTCGGTAATAAAGTTAGTAACAAGACAAATTTAATCTTTTTTTTTTTTTTTTTAAAGATTTTATTTATTTGACACAGAGAAACACAGCCAGAGAGGGAACACAAGCAGAGGGAGTGAGAAAGGGAGAAGCAGGATTCCTGCTGAGCAGGGATCCCAATGTGGCTCGATCCTGGGTCTCTGGGATCATGACCCGAGCCGAAGGCAGTCGCCCAGCCAACTGAGCCACCCAGGTGCCCCTCTATGTAACATTTTTTATAAGTTTACCAAAATGGACTTCAGCTGGACCATGCTTTTGGTCTTACTTCCAGTTACTGTGTTTTGTTTTGTTTTTTTTTTAGTTTTGTTTTTAAGATTTTATTTATTTGTTAGAGAGAGAGAGAGAGCACACATGTTCAAGCACAAGCAGGGGGAACAGCGGGCAGAGGGAGAAGCAGGCTCCTCTCTGAGCAAGGAGCCCAATATAGGTCTCGATCTCAGGACCTTGGCATCATGACCTGAGCCAAAAGCAGATGCTTAACTAGCTGAGCCACTCAGGCATTCCATGTGTGTTCTTAAACGTAATAAAGTTACCTTTGCTGTGTTGAGTTCAGTAATTAAGACTTCTAACTATTTCAATCTGACCTCCTCTGCAAAGAGTGCAAATTAGTGAGACTAAAATGAGGTTGCTTGTCTCTGTTCTCTTGGTTTACTTGCAACTTTTACCACACCTCATTAATTAGATAGTTCCATGCAAGGAAGTGCTATTTGCTATTTTGTTCATTTTCAGTGAAAACCTGACTAGGTTTGGTAAATATTTTCAGCTTTAACAATAATTTAAAAGTAAAACTTAGCATCTATGAAAATTCCCAGTTGGTATTTATTAGATTTCTATTGTCCGTATAGACCTTAACTCAATAATTTACTCTTTCCTTTTTATTCAATTTAAGAATAAATTGGGTTAAAATATGATGTGTCAGTCTGGTTTAAGGTGCAGAAAAAAATAATAATTCCCAAGATCTCAGTAGTTTGAAACTCCAATGTTTTTTCCCTTTTTGAACTCCACATCTGAGAAGGATTGGCAAGTTAGTCTATTCTTACTGCAAATTTTTAATGATCCAAGTGCCAAAAATTCTTCTACAATCACTATAGCAGGAAAAAGAAAACATGGTACTCAATACTGACTTTATGTCTTGTACCTGAAAAATGACACATCTAACTTCTGCTTCTATAGCAAGGGCCAAAGCCATGCCTAATTTCAAGGGGCCCAATTAAGTACAATCCCACCATATGGTTGGAAGGAGAAAAACTGGAATATTTCTGAGTATCCCTGATGACCACTATAGTCTGCCCATTTGGTCACCACACATTGGATTTATTCCCCCATTCCCTCTGCATAAACAACATCAACAACAACAAACATTCACCTGATCTATGAAGGAAGTAACTCTTAAGTCACACAGTCATAGCGTCAAATTAATGTTTAGGATACCTGAATCAGGGGCTGGAGTTCTAAAACATATTGGTTATGCTCCTCCTTATTCTGAGATCTCTGAAATCAAAAACTCATTATCTACTCCTACTCACACAAAATATCTTTGTGTTATATTTACATTACACTGTAGTCTATTACATGTGCAATTGTACTGTCTAAAAAAAGAACATGTATACCTTAATTAAAATATATTATTGTTTTAAAAAATGCTACCATCATCTGAGATTTCAGTATTTCATAATCTTTTTGCTGGTAGAGGGTCTTGGATGTTGATGGCTGCTGACTGATGAGGATGGTCGTTGCTGAAGGATGTGGCAATTTTTTAAAGTTAGACAATAGTTAAGTTTGCTGAATCACTTGACACCATAAAGTTATAATGAAAAGTTTGAAATATTGTGAGAATTACCAAAATGTGAAACAGAGACATAAAGTGAGAAAATGCTGTTGGAAAATGGCAGCACACTTGCTTGATACAGGATTGCCACAAACCTTCAGTTTATAAAAAGCATAGTATCTGCAAACTACAGTAATTAGGTATGTATCTTTATTGTTGTGGAACTTGTTAACATATAAATCTAGCAATACATAAAAAGAACTATACATATGACCAAATGAGATTTATTCCAGGTAGATGAAACTGGTTTAACATTGATAATCAATAAATAGAATCCATCATATCACAAGTTGAGTGAGAGGAATCATAATTTTATCAATCTATACAAAAATCTATACAAAAAATCAGTTTGACAAAATCCAACCCACCATAATAAAAAGAACCAGCAAAGGAAGACCTTCCATAATAATAAATAACTGCAAATAAACTTTAAAAAATACATTTAATGTTGAAACACTGAATGCTTTCAGCCCAAAATTGGGAACAAGGCAAGGATTATCCACTCTTAGCATCAACGTAGTGATGGAAGCTATAGCCATGGCAATACTGAAAAAATAATAATCATAAAAGTGAAAGGTATACAGATTGCAAAGGAAGAAATACACATATTCCAATTCACAGTTGACATCCTAATCCATGTAGATCCTAATGAAGCTTTATAAAATAAGCTCCTAACATTGCTTTGTGAATTTAGAAAGATTAGGAAACATAAGATCAATGCAGAAAAAATAATTGCA
The DNA here is from genome assembly GCA_004023965.1 of Spilogale gracilis. Taxonomy (NCBI): domain Eukaryota; kingdom Metazoa; phylum Chordata; class Mammalia; order Carnivora; family Mephitidae; genus Spilogale; species Spilogale gracilis. Next base: position 59,513 of record PITA01000441.1, on the reverse strand, counting down.
TTTCTGTACGCCAATAATTGGCATGCAGAGATTAAAATTAAAAACACAAAGCTATTTGCAAAACAAATGAAAATGGAAAATATGAGATAATTGTTTTACAATTGATCCAAGAAAAGTGAAATACTTAAAAAATAACTCTACCAAAACATTTTCAAGATCCATAGGCTGAAAATTATAAATTGATGATGAAAGAAATTGATGAACACCTAAATGAATGGAGAGATATACTATGTTCATGGTTTGGAAAACTAAACATGTAAAATATGTCAATTTTGCCAAATTAGATTTTTAGGCATTATCTGTTTTAAAAAAGGCTGTGTATATCAGTGATATTTTGTACAATTTCTATCAAAATCCCAGCAAGATTTTTTATAGATATAGAAATACTGATTCGAAAATTTATATGGAAAGGGACAAGACTAGAACAGCTAAAACAATCTTGGAAAAAAAAGGAAGTGAGATGAATTACTCTATCTGAAAACAAACAGTAGTACAGTAATCCCCACAATGTGGTATCGACAGCGGTGTAGACACATGGATAAACAAAACCCAGAATTAGATTCAGAATTCCAGCTGGTTTTGACAAAGGTGCTAAAGCAACTCAATGGAAAGATGGCCTTTCAACAAATAGTGATTGAATATCAGGAATAAAAACTGAGTCTTGACCTTAAGCCTTATATAAAAATTAAAATGTATCACAGACTTAAATATATGGAAAGAAATTATAAAATTTAAAATACAAATAGGTAAAAATCTTCAGGATCTAGAAATAGGCAAAAATTATTAGACTGATATAAAAATATAGTCCATGAAAGAAAAGATTGGGAACTTGGATCACATCAAAGTTAAAAAGTGGTGTTCTGTGAATGATCCTGTTAAAAGGTAAAAAGACAAGATACAGACTGAGGAAAATATTTGTAAACCAAATATTAGAAAGAAGACTGGTATCTAAAATATATGAAGAACTTTCCAAATTCAACAGAACAATCCACTTAGAAAATGGGCAGAAGATATAGGGATATTGCGCTAGATACAATGTACAGATGATTAATAAGCACATGGAAAAATGTTCAACATCATTTAGCCATTAGATGCAGATTAAAAACATGGTGAGATATTGCTATATACCTATTAAAATGGCTAAAATAAAAAAACAGTAAAAATACTATACAAAATTGAGAGTATAGACAAATCAGGTCTTCTATACATTTTAGGAATGTAAAATGTTATAGCAAGCTTAAATTTTTAATTCCTAGTGAAGAGAAAGGAATAAATTAATATTAAGAAATGAAGACTATGCATAACACAACATATATGAAAGAAAGAAGACTAAGGAAACTCAGAGTATAAAGACGTTTTTTCTTAATCCCCCTGGTGGGTGGTTTCATTTTTTTTGCAATTTTTGTCTCCTCAAAAAATCAAAATTCCTGTGTTGGAAAACAGTAACAACAACAACAACAACAACAACAACAACAAAGCAGTTCTCAAACTAACTCATGGTGACCTAATTAACCAAAGCATGTGAGAAATACAACGTGACCTCTTTAGCATTGATTTTATATAAGTAAATAATACTGCATATTCTCCTCTTATATATGATACCAGACAATGAGGATTATTATATATACAGGAAACACTGGTGAGCTTCTGGTAGTTTTGAAGTTGGTATTGCGTGGCTCATGGTAGAGACTGGGCAGTGGATTAAAACTTGCATGTTAAGGGGTGCCTGGGTGGCTCAGTTGGTTAAGCGACTGCCTTCGGCTCAGGTCATGATCCCGGAGACCTGGGGTCGAGCCCCACATCGGGCTCTCTGCTCGGTGGGAAGCCTGCTTCTCCCTCTCTCACTCTCCCTGCTTGTGTTCCCTCTCTGGCTGTGTTTCTCTTTGTCAAAAAAATGAAAGCTTTTAAAAAAAACTTGCATGTTAAATCACAGTTCTAAAGGACATTTCAATTGTTTGACATATCATGGTATTCCTTAACAACTTCTCCTTTAACTTGCTTCTTCAACATATGTGCTCATCTTAATCATTCACTCATCCTTGAAGTAGCCAAATTTAAATGCCATGTGTTTTTTATTTGCAAAGCATGGAATCAATCTCATTATACTCTTGAATGCACAGCTTTTACTAGGAGATCCTCCTCCTAAGCCAAAAATCAATTTATGTTAAACTGGAAGAATGATATCTTTTTCTATGTGTTGGCAAAATGAGAAAGAGATAGGGAACAACTGCCTTCATTATATGTTATAATGTCTCTGCATGGATACCTCCCATGCGCAGGTAGATCTCGCAGCAAATTTACATTGTCAAATCTTGTTAATCTCACCTTCAAACTCTTTTGTTCTTCATAGGTAATAGGACTGAAATAGACGTTCTGCAACAGAAGATGCATGATCACATTAAATGCATTGATGTGTTAATGTATTACAACATAGTATGATGTAGCAGTTGTCCAGGATTCATTATGACTCTCGGGAATTAATTCACTTTAAAGACTAGAAAGAATTGTTTTGTAATTACTAACACAGGAGATAATAATTTTACAAGATTAGGCACTAGTATGGTGGGAATGACTCAGAAAATATAGAATTTACACATTTTTTTCAATTGTTAGTATGCTAAGATCCACAAAATCATTCCCTCTGAGATCTCTCTTGCTTCATTGTGTGGTAGATTAGAGAGCATGCAAGTTAAATTTTGATGCTTCACATGATTTACTATTCAAACATGTTATCACAGATCTTTACAGTTACAGAATACTTTTACATATTTTTTAATTTGATTTACTTGATGCTAGTAAAAGCCTAACTCCAAGGAGGTTAAAGAACTTTAGATCACATAGTTGGGAAAAAGACAAAGTTGAGATGATAATTCTACCTGTTGGTGGAATGAAGGCATGCATAAATAAAAGAATGAGTGGCAAAATAACAATTGGTACATCACTGTATCCACTAGTTCATATGGTGTATACCGTTTAATATTCCATGCTCCCCCCGAACTTTCAAATAGTCTATGCATTTTGAGGTAATCCTTTAAAGAGATGGTGTGGATAAGTATCAGTAAAACAATTGCTTTTTGGATAAATAATTGGATGTGTCAATTTAGATAAAAAAAAACAGGTTCTGGTAATTTGCAGACTTTAAAACTCTCAGATCTCTCTCTAGTTGTTAAGAAGCAGGGACATTTAGATGTACAGTCGGCACGCAGTAGGAATTCTATGCTGTCAGATCCACATTGTTACTGTTTATAGTGATATTATCAAATGATATGAACTAACATTCTCATTCTTATCATTATGGAGTATAGGTCTCTGAAAATTTTTTCAAGTCCACCAGTGCAAAATTGGAGTTATCCATATGCATTCGTTTCCTGAATTTATTAGCATCAGCATGAATTCTGTATCATATTGATGTCATTTTTACTAACTGCCACATCAGTGACTAATTGAAATATATTTTAAGCTTGAAGAATATGATTCTGTGCTTAATTTTCTTAATAAACATTTTATCACTTCTAACACATATGCTATTTCATTAAATTAATGGTTTTTAAAAGCATTGATTTAGTTGACAGTTTGCAATACCATGAAGAAATGGGATGAATAAGTGCATGTACATTTTTTGTTTTACAAATTGTCAAATACAAGTTCATGAGTCTTTTGGACCAACAATTTTCATTAGTTAATGGTATTCCCATTGGCTATATTGTACATATATCATGGCAAAACAAAATAATGGGAGTTTTTTCATCAAGAAAGAACAAATTATAAGTCATGAATTTTCTCCTCTCATTGCAAGCAAAACTTAAGTATAGGTGTTGCTGACCAAGAGTTGATCTTGCACAAGTTCCAGGTTATTATCAACTATTATCATAGCTACTCTAAAAGGCTCCTAGTTAGAATACCTGCACTATCTCTGCCTAGTCTCATATTTAGTCTGCAGTCTGTAGCCAGAGGAATATTTTTCCAAAACCAACCATAACGACATCTATTCCATTGTTTAAAACCCCTGAATAGCTTAGAATTTCTCTTAGAATAAATATTGTATTCGGTAGTAAAAGAGTAGCTCCCAAATTTTATTGGCTTAACACAACTTTTTATTAACATGCCAGAAAAAAACAGGTGTTTCTGGTTAGCAAGATTCAGCCTAAGTATGATATAAGAATCCAGGTTCCATCCCTTCAGGACTCAGACTTCTCTGCATTCTGATGGAAAAGTAAAGGAAGAAGTCACATTGCTTCTTAAACATGTTATCCCAGATATGCACATAATTTTAACATAGTCCATTGGCCAGAAATAATCTGATATCTTCACTGAGTTTTGTCTGTGGATATGTTCCTTCAATGCAAAGCCACTTCAAGTGACAGAATTCCATTATACATGGTTAGACACAGTTTTAAGTGGACAGCTAATTGCTACAAACCCATTCCTTCAGATGCCATGTAAGATCCTCCATTTGTGGCCTTCTTAAGCACCCTGATTTCCTTTGGCTCACACTGGTATTCTATCTCTGTAATGCCATGTTTCTTTTTAATACAAAGTTTTTGTACATTTTTTTTCTTTTTTGGCTTTGGGTCTTAACATAAATGTTATTTGTTTGTCAAATTCTGACCCACCCTCTCTGAGTTCATTTCTTTTGTTACTTATTCTCATAGTAATACCTTACCATGGACCTCTACTCTGTAGCATTTGTGTTTATTGTTATTTTTACATTTAGTTGTCTTATTAAGTAAAATACATTCTTAGAGCATAGCTTCAAGAGGGTAGATATTATGTTTGGTTTCATTCACTCTTTTATTTCTACCCTTTAATGCAGTGCTTAGCATTTGGTAGAAATTCAGTAAGTACTAAATGAGTAAATTAAGCAATTAATTAATGACCTTAACCTAGTACTCTTCAAAACCTTTTAAACTTCATTCATGATGTTCTAAATTCAAATGTTGATGGAAAAGTGTTTTCCTCTTATTTGTATGTCAGTGCTTAATGTGGGTTCCTTCAGAAGCAGGCCCCAATTTGAATATCCAAGTGAAAGAAGTTTATTACTAGGTATGGGGAACATAAAGAGGGAAATGGAAAAATGATGCAGGAAGGGTAGGTAGCCAGTAATTTGTTAGTAAACCACAGTTGTGTAAGCTTAGTTCCATTAGAAAGACTGAAAAAAAATGAGAACTATCCTATTTGATTGTCTGTGGACTTGGGGTATTTATATACTCCTCATCATCATTAGTTTAAGATTAATGTGAAAGAGTGTTGATTTTATAGAAGAGATACATCAAGCAGAGTGGCCTTCTGAGAAAAGACTGTGGACAAAGATAATGCAGATATTGGCAGCTAGAGGTCCTCTGGTGTTTGTAAAAATGATAAATATAAGGGATAAGGGCAAGACATTTATACCATCTGCCATAGTTTATCTGAGGCTAGTACTACTATAGTCATGTAGCTCAAGTTTTTGTTGTTGTTGTTGTTGTTGTCACAGCTTTGGCTAGTAGTTGTTTTGCTAGTTGTCAGTCAATGCTCTTCTCCAGTCCTTCTAGAGTACCACTGACAAATGAGTATTCTTTTTTTTTTTTTTTAAGATTTATTTTTTCATTTTGAGAAAGAGAGGAACAGAGGGAAAGAGGGAATCTTCCAGCAGACTCTCTGCTGAGCATAGAGCAGGACTCAGGACTAGATCTCACAATCTCGAGATCATGACCTTAGCCAAAACTGAGTCCGATGCCTAACCAACTGAGCCACCCAGGTGCCCCATGACAGGTGAGTATTCTTAAATCACGTCTCCCTCATGTTATGTACATTCTCAGTAGTCCTCAATGGATATTCTCTTCTGTTTTTATTTAATTTTCAGTTAGTTAACATACAGTGTAATATTAGTTTCAAGTGTACAATATAGTGTTTCAGGAATTCCATACATCATTCATTGCTAATCACAATAAGTGCACTCCTTAATTCCCATCACCTGACTATGGTAACACCAGTTTGTTCTCTATAGTAAAGCGTCTGTTTTTACTTTGCTTCTTTCTTACTCTGTTTCTTGTTTTTCACTTTGCTTGTTGGCTTTGCTTCTTAGTCATATGATACTTGTCTTTCTCTGATTTACTTATTTTGCATAGCACGAGTACTCTCTAGCTCCATCCATATCATTGCAAATAGCAGGATTGTATTCTTTTTATAGCTGAGTCACATTCCATTGTATATGTATACCGCTTCTTCTTTATCCATTCATCAGTTTATGGATGCTGGGCTATTTCCAAAATTTAGCTATTGTCATTAATGATGCTATAAACACCAAGGTGCATGTATCCCTTTGAATTAGTATTTTTTTATCCTTTGGGTAAATACATAGGGAAATTCTATTTTTAATTTTTTTTTTCCAGAGTGGCTGCACCAGTTTGCATTCTCACCAACAGTTCAAGAGGTTTCCCCTTTTTCACATCCTCGCCAACATCTCTTGTTTCAGGTCTGAGCTGATACCTCATTGTAGTTTTGATTTGCATTTATCTGTTGATCAGTAATGTTGAGTATCTTTTTAGGTATCTGTTGCCCATCTGTCTGTCTTCTTTGGAAAAATTTCTATTCATGTCTTCTGCCCATTTTTTAATTGGATTTTTTTACTTTTTAGGTGTTGAGTTTTAAAAGTTCCTTACATATTTTGGATACTAACCCTTTATTGGATATGTCATTTCCAAATAGCTTCTCCTATTCCACAGGTTGCCTTTAAGTTTTGTTGATTATTTCCTTTGCTGTGCAGAAGGTTTTTATTTATTTATTTTTTTAATTTGGCTCCATGCTTGGTGTAAACCACAAGGCTTGAATTCATGACCCTGAGATGGAGACCTGAGCTGAGATCAAGAGTTGGACACTTAACTGATTGACCCACCCAGGCATTCTCTGAAGATTTTGATTTTGGTGTAGTCCCTATAGCTTTTTTTTTTTGCCCTTGCCTCAGGAGACATATTTAGAAAGAAGTTGCTATGGCTGATGTCAAAGAAGTTACTGCTTGTGTTCTCTTCTAGATTTTTATGGTTCATGTTTCACACTTAGGGCTTTGATCCATTTTGCATCTATTTTTCTGTTTGTTTTAAGAAACTGTTCCAGTTTCATTCCTTCATATGCTGCTGTCCAGTTTTCCCAACACCATTTCTTGGATACTGCCTTTTTCCCTTTGGATATTCTTTCCTGTTTTGTCAAAGATTAATTGTGGATTCATTCCTAGATTTTCTATTCTGTTCTATTGATCTGTGTATCTATTTTTGTGTCAGTACATACTATTTTAATGACTGTAGCTTTGTAATATAACTTGAAGTCCAGAATTATGATGCCTCCAGCTTTGCTTTTCTTTTTCAGGGTTGCTCTGGCTATTTAGGATCTTTTGTGGTTCCATACAAATTTTAGGATTGTTTCTTCTAGCTCTGTGAAAAATATTGTTGGTATTTTGATAGGTATTGTGTTAAGTGTGTAGATTGCTTTGGGTAGCATAGATATTTTAACAATATTTGTTCTTTCAGCCCATGAGCATGGAATGTCTTTCCATTTATTTGTGTCATCTTCAATTTCTTTCATCACTGTTTTGTAGTTTTCAGAGTACAGGTCTTTTACATCTTTGGTTAGGTTTATTCCCAGGTATCTGACTGTTTTTGGTGCAATTGTCAGTGGGATTGATTTCTTAATTCCTCTTCCTGCTGCTTCACTGTTGGTGTATAGAAATGCAACAGATTTCTGTACATTGACTTTTTTATCCAGAGACCTTACTGAATTTGTTTATCAGTTTGAGTAGTTTTTTGGTAGAGTCTTTGGGGTTTTCTATATAAAGTATCATGTCATCTGCAAATAGTAAAAGTTTTACATCTTTCTTGCCAATCTGGATGCCTTTTATTTCTTTTTTGTTGTCTGGTTGCTGTAGCTAGGACTTCTAGTACTATGTTGAATAATAGTGGTGAGAGTGGACACCCCTCTCTTGTTCCTTACTGTGGAGGAAAAGCTCTTGGTTTTCCCCCATTGAGGATGATATTAGCTGTAGGTTTTTCATTCATGGCCTTTATTATGTTGAGGTATAATCCTTCTAAAGCTACTTTGTTGAGGGTTTTTAGCATGGATCAATACTGTTGTTAAATGCTTTTTCTCTATCTTTTGGGATAACATATGGTTATCATTTCTTTTATCAATGTGGTATACCATGGTGATTTGATTGGCAAATATTGAACCATATTTGCAACTCAGGAATAAATCCCACTTGATCACAGCAAATGATTGATTATTTATATATATATATGTATATATACATATATATATAACAACTTATTTTAAATTTTATTTTATTTTTATTTTTTATTTTTTTAAAGATTTTATTTATTTGGCAGAGAGAAACACAGCCAGAGAGGGAACACAAGCAGGGGAGTGAGAGAAGAAGCAGGTTTCCCACTGAGCAGGCAGCCCGATGTGGGACTCGATCCTGGGTCCCTGGGACCATGACCTGAGCTGAAGGCAGTTGCCGAACCAACTGAGCCACCCAGGCGCCCCTAAATTTTATTTTTTTCAGTGTTCCAAGATTCATTGTTTATGCACCACACCCAGTGATTTTTTTTTCAATTAGATTCACCTTGCTAATATTTTGTTGACAATTTTGGCATCTGTATTCATAAGAGATATTGGACTGTAGTTCTCTTTTTTTGGTGGCATCTTTATCCAGTTTTGATATGAGGGTAACATTGGCCTTATAGAATGAATTTGGAAGTTTTCCTCCCTTTTCTATTTTTTGGAATAATTTGAGAATAGATGTTAACTCTTCTTTAAATGTTTGATCGAATTTGCCTCTGAAGCCATCTGGTCCTGGACTTTTTGTTTCTTGGGAGTGTTTTGATTACTGATTCAATTTATTTGTTGTCCTTTATAAGTCTGTACTTTTTTTTTTTTTTTAATCTTCCTGCTTCATTTTGGTCAATTATATGTTTCTAGGAATTTATCCATTTCTTCTAGGCTGTAAATTTGTTGGCATGTAATTTTTAATAATATTATCTTATAATTGTTATTATTCTGGTGTTGGTTGTTATTTCTCCTTTCTTATTTGTGATTTTTATATTTAGGTATTTCTCTTTTTGATAAGTCTGGATAGATGTTATCAATTTTATTAATTTTTTCAATGAACTAGCTCCCAGTTTCACTGACCTGTTCTCTTGTTTTTCTAGTTTACATATCATTTCTTTGTTTTTGTTTTTTGTTTTTTTAAAGATTTTATTTATTTATTTGACAGAGAGAGAGATCACAAGTAGGCAGAGAGGCAGGCAGAGAGAGAGAGAGAGGAGGAATCAGGCTCCCCGCTGAGCAGAGAGCCCAATATGGGCCTTGATCCCAGGACCCTGAGATCATGAATTGAGCCAAAGGCAGAGGCTTTAACCCACTGAGCCACCCAGGTGCCCTCATTTCTTTCTTTTTAAAAAAATATTTATCTGAGAGAGAGAGAGAAAGAAAGAGCAGGAAGAGAGAGAGTGTGAGTGGTAGGGAGGGGCAGAGAAAGAGGGAGATGTAGACTCCCCCACTGAACAGGGAGGTAGACACAGGGATCAGACACAGGACCTGGGGATCATGACTTGAGTCAAAGGCTAATGTTCAACTGACTAAGCTACCCAGGTGCTCGTATATAATTTCTTTCTATTCTCTTTATTATTTCCTTCCTTCTGCTGGCTTTACGTTTCATGTGTTGTTCTTTTTATAGTTTCTTTAGGTATAAGGTTAGGTTGTTTATTTGAGATTTTTCATGCTTCTTGCAGGCAGCCTGTATTGCTTTGTACTTTCTTCTTTGGATTGCTTTTGCAGCATCCCAAAGGTTTTGGACCATCGTGTTTTCATTTTCATTTGTTACCATGTTTTTTTGTTTTGTTTTGTTTGTTTGAATTTTCTTTTTGATTTCTTGGTTGACCCATTCATTCTTTGGTACCATGTTATTTAACTTCCATGTATTTGTGGTCTTCCCATATTTTTTCTTGTGGTTGACTTCTAGTTGTATAGCATTGTGGTCAGAAAAGGTACATAGAATACCTTTGATCTTGAATTTGTTGAGACCTGTTTTATGACCTTATATGTAATCTATTCTGAAAAAGGTTCCATTTGCACTTGAAAAGAATGTGTATTTTCTGATCTAGGTTGGAATGTTCTGAATGTATCTGTTAAATTCATTTGGTTTAGGAGGTCCTTCAAAACCACTCTTCCCTTGTTTCTTTTGTTTAGATGTTATGCCCGTTGATATAAGTGGGGTATTAAAGTCCTCTACTGTCATTGTATTATCTACTAGTTCCTTTATGTTTGTTATTAATTATTTTATATATTTTGTGTTCCCATGCTGGGTGCATAGCTAATTTATTTTATCTTTTTGTTGCACTGTCCCCTTTTTGGTTATATAATGCCCTTCTTTTCTGTTTTTACAGTCTTTGTTTTAAAGTCTAGTTGGTCCACTATAAGTATTGCTACTCTGGCTTTCTTTGACATCTGTTGGCATGATATTGCTCTGTCCCTCACTTTCAATCTGCAGGTGTCTTTAGGTCTGAAATGAATCTTCTGTAGTGGCATATAGTTTTGTTTTTTATCCATTCTGACACCTTATCTATGTCTTTTGATTGAAAAGTTCAGTCCATTTATATTCAAAGTAATATAAAAATACTGATATGTGTTTATTCCCATTTCATTACCTCTTTTATCACTGCTTCTGGAGATTTTTTTTCTGTTTTTTTTTTTTTTGTCTTTCTTTTATGTGTTGCTGATTTTATTTAGTGATATATTTGGATTTCTTTGTCTTTATTCTTTGCATGTTTATTAGTGGTTTTTGATATATGGTTACTATTAGGTTTATATATATATATGTAACCTCTTCTGCAAATAACAGTCTGTATTAAGTTGATGGTCATTTAAGTCTGAACCCATTCTTTTCTCCTATTCTCCTCATGTTATAGGTATATGTTATTATATTTTATATACTTTTTTTGTTTGTGAGTTCCTTGACTGATTTTTTTTACCACAATATTCATTTTTACCATTTCTGTGTTTCCTACTTTTACACTGTCACTTTTCTCTCCTTTCCACTTAAAGAGTCCCCTTTAGTATTTCTTATAGGCTTCATTTAGTGGTCACAAACGCCTTTAATTTTTGTTTGGGACACTCTTTATGTCTCCTTCTTTTCGGAATGATAGCCTCACTCTAGAGTATTTTGGCTACATATTTTTCCCATTTAGCACTTTGGATATATCTTGCCACTCTCTTCTGGCTTGCCCAGTTTCTTTTGAAAAAATGTCCTGCTACCATTATGGGTTTTCCCCGGTAAGTTTACAACTTCTGTGTCTTGCTCCTTTTAAGATTTTTCTTTATCACTATATTTTGCATATTTAATTACAATATGTCTTGGTGTGGGCTGCTTTTGTTGATTCTGATGCCTTCTGGATTTGGATGTCTGTTTCCTTTTCCAAATTAGGGAAGTTTTTAGTATTTTCTCAAATAAATTTTCTTCCCCCTTTTCTCTTTTCTTCTTCTGGGATTCCTATAATAGGTATGTTTTTATGTTTGATGCAGTCATTGAATTCCCTAAGTCTATTCTCATTTTACATATCTCGTCTTACTCTCTTTTGTTCAGCTTCATTGTTTTCCATTATTTTTCTTCTAGGTCGTTAATTTGTTGCTCTGCTTCTTCCAGCCCATAGTTCATTGCACCAAGTGTGTTTTTAATTTTGGTTATTGCACTCTTCATCTCTGATTGATCCTTTTTTACTGTTTTTATCTCTGTGGTAAGGGTTTCACTGAGGATTTCTATTGTTTTTTCAAGTCCAGTGAGTATCCTTCTGATCACTGCTTTGAATTCTCCATTAGGGATGTTATTTTCATCTATTTTGCTTAGGTCTCTGGCCATGACCTTAGTTTGCTCTTTCATCTGGGTTAAATTCTTCTGTTTTCTCATTTTTTTTAAGCCTCTGCCTGCTCCTCTCTTTTCTTAGGAAAGCCAGTTAAGTCTCCTGCTCCTGAAAGTAATGGCCTTATGAAGAAGAGGTGATGTAATGCCCAGGGCCTTCCAGTATGTGCTGCATGCACTTTGCTCTTGTGTTCTGACTTCTCTGTCCTTTAGGCTAGTCGTCTGCAGGGGTCCTCCTTCCCTGCTGTGAGCAGTGTTTGGTCCCTGGCCTGTATGTCCTGAGTTTTAACTGAGTGTGCTCCAGTCTGCTTGTGAAGTAAGACATATTACCACTTCCACTGAAACTAAGGTTCTGCAAAACTCTCTGACAGGGCAATATGATATGGACAGGGATTTGTGCTGACTTTCTGAGGGAAGGTGCCACTGCATTAGAACTGAGGAAAGCATGACTAAGAAGGACAAGTTCCACTGGGAGAAAAGGGTGGGGCTTGGTATACCTAAGTTAGGCAGCCAGTGCCTGGGCTGTACTTCTTCTTGCAGGTGGCTCTGTATTTATGCTGAGGGGAAATATGGGGAAATGGTACTGGTCAGCCCTTTTGTTACCAGAAAAGTTTCTTTGTGAATGCTGCTTCTCAGGGACATGCTGTGAGAAAAATAAAATAATTTCCCCACTGTGTGCCTCAGACATTCTTCAGATTGCTGTCTGTCCCTAGGTTGATTCCAAGAGTAGGGGGGTAAAGTCTTGGCTTTATTTCAGCCACACCTACTTGTCCTTAAATCTCAAGTCTTTAAGCCCCACTCATTGCACGTCTTCATTGTGGTCTCTTCTCTTTTGTTAGCTCTGGAATTTGTTCTTTCAGTCTTCAGGTCAATTTCTGGGGTAGTTAGGATAATTTGAGAGTTATCTAGTTGTATTCTTGGGATGAGGCAGGCCTGGGATCCTTCTACTCTGCCACCATCTTCCTGTCTCTGCAGTATTCTTTATTACATGATTGAGCCCAAACACTTAGCTTATTTTCATATAAATTATTTTATTATATATTTTTTCTCTTTTAGCATCCATTACTACATTATTTTCTTTGATACACTTTGTGTTTTCTGCATAGCTTCCTTGATCCCCTCTACCTGGAATAATCTTGACTTACTGAATTTCCTCTTATTCTTTAAGATAGCATTCAAATTTAAGCTTCATGATTAGAATATTTAATCTCAGAGCTGTCGAAATAGGGTACCTTAGGAGGTGATTACTTTGAGATTCCTGTATGGTTTTTTGTTTTTGTTTTTGTTCTCATTTTTAAAAATTTTATTTATTTGAAAGTGAGGGAGATAGAGAATGAACATGAGCAGGGGGAGGGGCAAAGGCAGAGTAAGAAGAAGACCCCCTGCTGAGTGGGGAGCCAGCCGTGGGGTTTGATCCCAGGACCCTGAGGTCATGACCTGAGCTGAAAGCAGAATTTTAACTGACTGAGCCACCTAGGTGCCCCCGCCATTCCTATATGTTTTTAAGTAAAAGTTTGGCAAAAATGTAGTGTGGTTATCCATGGGAGACTGAGTGAGTAATGTATTAGATATCAAGACTTCCCAATGTCTTCTTGTCTGTGATGCTATAAACTCCTTTCTAATTAGTTCAGCTAGTATTGATCATGTTATGAAATGCCTGTGAGGAACAAAGTTTTTACTCGGATTTTAGAACAATCACATACATTAAAAAAAATTTTTTTTTTAATTTAAATTAAATTATCCAAGGTATAGTACGTCATTAGTTTTTGATACAATGTTCAATGATTCATTAGCTGAATATAACACCCGGTGCTCATCCTATCACGTCACCGCTTTAATTCCCTTTACCCAGTTATCCCATCCTCCCACTCAGCTCTCTTTCATTCAAACCCTCAGTTTGTTTCCCCAAGTCAAGAGTCTCATATGGTTTATCTCCCTCCCTGATTTTTTCCCATTCAGTTTTCCTGCCCTTCCCCTATTGTCCTCTGCACTATTCCTTATATGAGTGAAACCATATGGTAATTGTGTTTCTCTTATTTAATCACATGCATTTTTAAATTCTATGGCAATTGTATACATATATTTCTCATCTCATCAGCTGGATGATAAATTCTCAGAGGGAAGCGATGTAACAATTCAATCTGTATATCAGAGTGCCAGTATTTAGAACTAAAAGTATTTAAAACAAGTCAATACATTTTTCAGTGACCTTCATAAGGTGTCATTTCCTTTTTTTATCCTAGCCACCAACAAGCATATATTGAGTATATGATGAAAATAGTTCCATTGACCATAAACATAGACAGCATAGAACTACCTAGTTTTACTTTCAAAGTGAATATTTCCTCAGAAAATACATATAGAAACTCACATGATTATCTTATTTCTAAGAAATTATGTTAGAAGTTTCAGTGTTGATGAATAAGTAGTAATGTATATTTTCTTTGGTTAATTAGGCAGGTGAGCTGGAAATGGCTTCATTCATATTCTAGGAATTTTAACAGGGGTTTTGCAGTCCTCATGCATGGTCATTGTCTGATAGTTATCCCCCACTCCGAGGGGTAGATTCTGTGGATGTGTTTGCATTATGTGTTTCTATCTGCCCCAGTTTTTAATGTTGGGCTCAGAGTATATATTTGCAAAACAGAGAGGAAAGTAGCTAATCTTTCTCCTATCATATATATGTTGAATACAAAGTTAAATTTTTTAGCCATACAGAGAAAAGTATAATATAAAATCTAACAGGTTATTATTGGGTAGAAACTCACTTTTAACACCTCTTTTGCCCTTTGAAATATACTATATTTTCTCAATTCATATACAGATTTAAATTTTCTTTCTAATGCTTTATATACAGCATGCATTCACCCATTACTACCCTGCCACAATCCCATCCTGTTTCTCAGTTCATTATTAAAATTAACTACTGTAGTGGTAAATACCCTACTTTAATAATGAGAAAATATATTATAAATTTTCCTCATCTGAGGTGCACTTATTTCTAATTTTATTCACAAAGCTAGTGCATTTTTTGTGATTCCTCCTTCTATCTCCATCACTATCCCACATACAAGGGGGAAAAAAGGCAACCCTAAAAGTATTAACTAAGCCAAACCACCAATCCATTCTGAATCTGACTCAACAGCAGTTTTTTTGTTATTGTTCTTGTTGTTCTGTTTTGTTTTGTTTTCTTAAGGTAAGAAAAAGGCTAGAATCTTGAAAGTCAAATTTGTTGGATAATTAACACTGGTACCACTTGGGGGCTTGTTAGAAGCATAACCTCAGACTCTGTCTCAGACCTAATAAATCACAGTCCACTTCTTACCAAGTTCCGTAGGTGCTTTATATGCAAGTTTTGGGCATGTGGAACACGGACATTACTGTAGCAAAGATGGCTGAATATCTACCAATATCTTTTTCTTTAATGGTAGAACTTCTTAGTTTTAGCTGGTTACCAAGTTAAGAAGAGAATATATTTCTCAGCTTTCCTCACACCAAATGGGACAAAATTCTGGTTAATGGGAAGTGCTTAGAATATTGTCTGTGATTTCTAGGTTATGCCTGGAAAGTGAGTGCAAGTGAACCCTGGCTGTTTTCCACATGCCTATTCCTGGCAGATGGTGATAATTTGAGCATCTAAATTGGAACTAAAAAAGGAAGCCATATATCAGGGATGAGTAAAACAACTTTGGACTGCTATACTATGAACTGCTCTGTGAGGGAAAAAAAAAAGTCTTTTTAAAACTACATCTTTTTTTTTTATTATTATTACTGCAGTTGTATGCCTAATATCCAAAAGTTGACTGTATTTTCATGATTTTATTTAAACCATATCTATAACACAAAATAAGATATAATAAGTTGTATTTATAAATTCCCATCATGATTTTTTTGATAGCTGAATCATCTCAGTGTAACCCAATGATTAATTCAAGTCAGTGACCATTATTATCTCTTTGACAACCTCCAAAGTCACACCATTCAGTAGCTTTTGAATTAAGGGTAAGTCGCTCTTTCTAGCAGGTGAAACAGTCAAAATACTACTAGAAAAGAAAGTCATTAAACAAGCCCTAGAGCATGCAGCATAATTAAACAAATATTTATCTTTATGATTTTGAATGTTAATTTTGGTCTTATATCTTAAATCCTACATAATTGCATTTTTTTCTGATTATACAGTTTTCTACTTTGCAACACAAACAGTATTTAACTTTGGGACTTATCTTTCTACAACAGGATCCCCTAGAGTTTTAAGACATATCCCTAGCACATTACTCTGCATAGAGAATATTTTCATTTGCATACTCTTTCCCAGCTTCCAGTTTTGGTTTGAGCAGATAATATTTTTAATACTAATTTTTTAGAATAGTTTTAGAATTACAGAAAAATTACAAAGATAGTACAGAGAGTTTCCATATATCTAACACCCTGTTTTCCCTATTATTAATGTTTTCCATTTTGTTGGTATATTTGATAATAAATGATTCTCTATTGATACATTATTATTACATTAATATTATAATAATAATTATTATTATTCCATAGTTTATTGAGCTACCTTCACTTTTACTTATTGCCCTTTTTCTGTTCCAGGATCTCAGCTTGTTTTATTTAATTGAGTTGAGTAGTTTCCATGTATTATTTAAATGATTAAACTCACTATATTGTAAGGATACACATATTGTTATTAACCTACCACTCGGGGTTGGAGAATTAAATAATTTTCCCAACTATTCAAAATTATTAAGTAATGGGTGAGGAAATTTAGTCCATCTTCATTCAAGTAAAATTTGCTGATAGCTATGAGATTGATATTATGTATTCAAATGTTATGTTAAGGCTAAAGCAGTTTATTAGGTGAAACCTAGAATACACATCATCTGAAAATTTCAGCTGTGAAGTTTTTTTTTCAAGTTTTATATAATAACAACTGTATGGTTCAATCTGATCATTCCAGACCATTCAAAGTTCAAAGGCTGAGCCACTCACATAATACTGGTCATCTGAGAATATACTGAGATTTGGATATAGAAAATTCCAAATATTTCGGCTGAGTCAAGACCTCTATGAAAAAAAAAGTTTTTCTCCTCAGTATATTCTTTAAGAGGAGTTTTAGCAATTTGTAATTGAGGATGATAAAAGTGTAGATAAGTTTTTATTTTTTTATTTTTTTTAAATTTTTAAAAAAATTATAATTAAAATTTTATTCAGACAAATTGAGTATTAGTGAGAATATATATTGATAGAATTTCTTTTTTTTATTATTACTTCATTTTTTTTTCAGTGTTCTAAGATTCATTGCCCATTCCCCACACCCAGTGCTCCATGCAATAGGTGCCCTCAGTACCCACCACCAGGCTCTCCCATACTTTTTGTTTTTGTTGTTGATCATGGAATGTGAACAGAATTTCAGACAAGATTAAAAGCTTTCCCTTTGTGATCTGTTGGAATATACCAGTGTTTCCTGTTTTCATGTGTTAATTCACTGAGATGTAATTGCATAACAAAATTCACAAGCAACTGGAAAATTTTACAGTGATATGGCAGGCATAGCATCCTGGAAGCACTTTTACCTATATGATTTTAACATTCACAAAACTTTTACTCTGAATTAAATGTACTTATAACTGGCAGTTGAAGAATTAACAAGATACCAGTCATTTGTATAAGTATCTAAACACAGTGACACTAATTAGAAATACCCTTGCCTCAGAGATAGCAAACAGGAGGACTTGTAAGATTCTGCTTTAATGGAAACTGTAATGATGCATTTGATAGGTGTTGCACATAGAAAATGAATTAAGGGCCATTCTGCCATCATTTCATTTTTTATAATAATAGTGCCCTTTGGCTAAATTTCATGTTAACAGTGGTTCTCATTTCCTTCACTCTTGAAATTTCCATTGCTTTAAAATAAAACTAAGATAAATTCATTGGACTGCCTACATTGACATATATATTTTAAGCCCAAAAATTCTGAAGAGATTTAAATGGCTTTAAATAACTTGTTTTCGGCTATGTTATGATCAGTTGTTTATTTTTGTTTGTTTTATTGTTTAAAAAGATCAATGTTAGATAACAGGTTAGAAGTCAAGGTATTTAACATGTGTCTTATCAACTGAGTTGACTGATACAGATCTCAACAGTTTTATTTATTTATTTATTTATTTATTTATTTATTTATTTATTAAAAAGATTTTATTTATTTGACAGCGAGAAACACAGCGAGAGGGAACACAAGCAGGGGGAGTGAGAGAGGGAGAAGCAGACCTCCTGCCGAGCAGGGAGCCCGATGATGTGGGACTTGATCCCGGGTCTCCGGGATCATGACCTGAGCGGAAGGCAGTCGCTTTACCAACTGAGCCACCCAGGCGTCCCTCAACAGTGGTTTATTGAGGTGTTTTTAAGCTTAGGGGCTAGTAGTTCTCTAATATGACTGTTACAGAGAGAAATCAATGGGATCTGTAATATATAATACAATCCCTGTGAAATATGAAATAAGATAGCTCGTTCCCTTATGATGACACCAACATTGAGTTCAGGAAGTGTATGACTTTTGTGTTGCAAATTCTCTCACATTGTTTTTCTTTGCTTTTGAAACCATCATTTGAGATTGATTTAGCTTCAGTTTGGTTTTATATATACTATGTCAGGCATGCTATCCTTTTAGTGAACTTAGGTTTCTAAGGAATATGAATACCATAGCTGTCAAATTTTATATTCAAAATCTGATCCTAAACTACCAAATTTAAGAGTTGAGGCCCTGATTGTAAAATATTAAAGACTGAATTTGATTTCTAAAATTTCACCCTAAGTAAAACAAATGAAAAGACAAAATTTGCTATACCTAATTGTTTAAAACAGGCATTGATTAAATAGCCATGACATATCTAATCAATAAAATACCATGTAACCATGAACAGTTTTCTATAATAGAATAATATGAAATCATATAGAAAAATATTCATAGAAAAGTATAGAATCAGGTGGAAAATGTTCATAATATTTATTAGGTGGGAGTGGGGTCTTAAAATGTAAGATCCTAATTTCAAAAAGTAATAGTTGAAAATATGAGTCAACATATAAACAAGCAGGTGAAAAGGTGGAGCAAGGCAAGAAGAGAAAGGAAAAAAGAGTTGAAGGAAACAAATGATAACAATGATACAATCGTTGATTTATTTCTTTGTGCTTTGTTATTCTTCAAAAATTCATAATAAATCCTTTGGTAAGTGAACAAAAAATGCTCTAGATATTAAAACTGTTAGGAGGAATTTTAAGTCATCTCATGTTCACTCTCTGAAGTGTAGAGATCAATGGCAAACACCAAAGATGATAGTGTAAGAAGGCCCCAGAAACCAGAAACCAGGGATTTCATCCTCTGTTAGAAGGCTGACTTGACTAGACTTAAAAGCCTATCTCTTTCCCCTGCCAGTTTACTGATAGTTCTTTATTAGGCACTGTGGGCTTAGGCACTTTATAAGCAAAGTTGTCTTGAAATGATCTTATATAAAATATAAAATAATTTTTAAATTCTCTGACAGTTCAGGAAGAAATAGAGAAATGTTAAGAGACCCCCCATTATTAGGGATAAGCTACCCTGGAGAGGTATACATGTAAAATAATATATACCCTGAACTACATCATAATTTAAGAGTTATTAGAGTGGACTCAACAAAGGTGTGTTTTGTGTGACACACAAAGATTACAGTACTGTGTTTAAATTCCATTAAATTCCATTTTGCCCAATTAAGTGATAGGGCATGTTAAGAACTTTGTTGATTAGTGAAAAGTCGAGCCAGCATATTAATAATATGTAATACATGGATGGTGCTATTTATTATTAATTGAGGTACAGAAATTTTGAAGAGGTAGGCAGGAATTTTAATGAATACTCCATTTCCTAATCTCTTGTTACTTTTCTTTGATTGATAGCTGGGTAAGGTAGAATAAAACAAATATTTTTATGTCAAGCTGAACTGGGTACAAACTTGACTTCATCACTTGTTGTATCTATGACTTGGATTACTTAAATTCTCTGACTTGAACATTAGTCACTTTCTATTAGTTACCTTGTCCATGTTATATTGGGCAAGTTAATTAAAATTTCAGTGCCTTAGTTTCTATAGATATAAATCTGGCCTACTACTAGCACCTACCTCAATACTTGTTATGTGGACTAAGTGATAGTATGCATAAAGTACTTAGTGTAGTGTGGTAAAAAAGATAATTACTCAATGTTATCCTTTATTATTTTATTACACTGTTCTATATAGTAGCTGCTAGGCATTGTGGCTATTTAGAAACCAAGAGAATTTTATATATATTTTATTTTTAACAGGTGTTAGACTGATGAAAGAGCTTCAGAAAAATAGAATAATGCAAGGAGCTTCCTTATATCCCTCGTAGTGCTTTCCTTAATATCAACTTACATAACCCATATGATTATCGAGAACAGGAAATTAACATTGCTACAATATTATTATTATTTTCTCCATATGGAGATTTTTAAATTAACATATAATGTATTATTTTTTTCATGCATACATGTCTGTGAATCATCAGTCTTATGCAATTCACAGGACTCACCATAGCACATACTCTCTCCAGTGTCCCTCACTTAGCCACCCTATCCATTGCTATAGTATTATTAACTAAAGCACATACATTTTTCAAATTGCCATTCAGTTTTCTTTTCTTTTTAATATTTTTTTCTATTCCAGAGTTCTACCTGACATCCTACCTTGTATTTAGTTGTCACAGTTGTTTGATCTCTTTTGGTATATGATAATTCCTGTTTTTCCTTACCTCTCATAACCTTGACACTTTTGAAGATTACTGATCAGTTTTTATGTATTGTTAAAACTTTTTATAGACTGTTTTTTTTTGGTTAGTATAATGTTTTCTCATGATTGAAAGCTTATGTGTTTTGTTTTGTTTTTTACAAGAATAGAAATGATTTTGTGTCCTTTTCAGTGCAGCATATCAAAGGTTCATGGTGTTGATATGTCTTTTACTTGTTATGTTTACCTTGAGTACTTGGTTATGATGGGATCTTCAAGATGTCTCCACTATAAAGTTATATTTTCCTTTGTAGTTGTTAAGTATCTTGGGAGAGATACCTTGAGAAAATCAATTTTTTCTTCAAATATTGCTTACCAATTTTATCATCCTTCAGTGGACCCTGCCTATAATATTTATTATTGCTTTGTTTTTCTACTGATTAATTTCTAATTCTCTTTTTCTTTCTACATTTATTAATAGAATTCTATTGTGAGGAAGAATTATTTATTCTCTTTATTTTATTATGGATCCATGGGTACATATTTTATTCTATGTATTAGTATTCAATATTATCATCATTTCTTTTGTTGTTCCAGTTACTCAGCTCTGGCTGGTAAGAACTCTTCAGCTTGGCTGCTGATATTTATTCAACAAGCTGTCTTCTTTTTTTTTTTTTTTTTTTTTTTTTTTTTTTTTTTTTTTTTTTTTTTTTTTTTTTTTTTTTTTTTTTTTTTTTTTTTTTTTTTTTTTTTTTTTTTTTTTTTTTTTTACTATTTATTTTTTGGCACCACAGCATATTCCAGGCTCATCCTGAATATTCCCTGTTGCAGCACTGGAATCAACCCCTTCCCTTAGGGGCTAGGGTTTCTTTCCCTGGAGCATGGCATTTTGGAAAATAGGTATGGGTGCTGGATGTCTTCATTATTATTGGGGATGTGTGTGTAGTAGCCAATGCACATGTATATATCTCTTTTTCTGAATCTGTATGTCTGTACTTGTATATAAAGCCATGAGTTTATACTGATACTATTGATTCCAACACAACAACAGAAGGTTTATTCTAGCTTTTCCTCTTTATTTATAAATGAGAAATCTGGATCTCATTTCCAATCATCTATTTATGTATTTTTTGAAATTGAGTATACATATAGATTAGTTTTGGAATTTTTAACCCATATCACTGTGGCAAACACTTTTACTAACCAGATTGCAACATTTATGTCAACTTATTTTGACCCTTATAGCATGTGGTCATACCTTACAGCATGTGGTCATGATATTGAATGTAATACAGTTTACTTGTTAGTATTTGTTTTCCTTTAGAGTTCATTGTCCCCTCACATTCCTGGTGGTTTTAATTATTTATTTAGGTTGTGTGTAAAAGGTGTGTGAAACATCACTATAGTTTTAAGAGTTGGGGCAAAAGATATGCTCAAAGAAGCGTGACTCTCTCATACCCTTGCTTATTTACTCTTATTTCTAACTTGTTGGCCATCCTTCTCCCCCTTTCCCACCTATTCTGCACGTAAGCAATCTCTCTACACAAATGAGAAGATACTTGTGTATTTTTTTTAACATCCTCTTTTTTCTTACCTGAAGGACAGTATGCTATAGATGCTTTGGAGGCTTTAGTTTGTCACCTAACAATAGTTCCTGAAAGTCTTTCAATATTGGTTCAAAGCCATCTTCCTTATTACATTGTTTAAAGCTGTATAGTATTTCATCGTGTGTATGCACCATAGTTTATTTAACTGCCTTCTTGTGTATGGCTATTTAGGTATTTTTAAAAAACAATTCAAATTATTACCTTATGGTTATGTATTTAGGGGGTACACAATAGGTAGAGTCCTAGGATGGGTAAGCATATATAAATTTGTTGGGTCTTGTTAGACTTCCCTCCACAGAGTATACAAACTTTATTCACAGTTTTACCAACAGAATATGTTTTTGCATATGATTTGGATGGCAGATGAGAATTGGTATTTTGTTGTGGCTTTAATTTATAGTTATTGAATCATGTGTGAGTTTTACATTTTTTGAGGGGATTTTTCATATGCTGAGAGCCATTTTTATATCTTTTCATGTGAATTGTCATTTATATGTTTGCCCATTTTTATTTTGTATTTTGTTCATAAGTTTTTAATATAATGTTTTATATACAAAAAGTTAATATTTAATGTGATAAATATTACAGTACAGGTGTTTGGGGTGCTGACCCACCAGGGAGCAAAATATCTACATGTATTTTTGACTCTCCAAAAACTTAACTTGTAGCCTATAATTGATCAGAAGCTTATTGATAACACAGCCAATTAATGTATATTTTGTATATGTATTATATACGTATTCTTAAAATAAAATAAGCTAGAGAAAAGAAAATGTTATTAAGAAAATCATAGCAAAGAGAAAATACATGGAAAAAAGAGAGAAAATACATGTATAGTCCTATACTTTAAAAAAATTCATGTGTAAGTGGACCTGTACATTTCAAACCTGTGTTGTTCAAGAGTTAACCATATATACCACTGATCCTTGCCTGTGGTGTGTGTTACAGTATTTCCCCTCATTTTGCCAGTTGTTTTTTTAATTTGTTTATATTGAATTTTTTTCTGCCAAAATAAAAAATATATACAAGTTTTATTAAATATCTCCTTATATTGCCTGTGAATTTGAGTAATAGAAAGTCTTTCCCTATACCAAGGTTAAAGAGAAATTTAGTCATGTTTTCAAGTACTTGTTTGATTTCATTCATTAGACTTCCAGTTTTTTTGTGTGTGTGTGATTATTCTTGCATGTGGTGTAAGATGTGGATCTAAGTTTATCTTTTTCCAAATGGCTTTGCAGCTATTTCAGTACCTGTTATTAATGAATGTATTCTTATCTTGGTGATTTGAGATGCCACTATTGTCATATATGAAATTCCCATTTGTATTTAGGTTTAATTCTGGACATGTTATTCTGTTGGTCTGTTTGTCTATTCATATGCTAGTAACACAGCTATTTGTTTGTTTATTATTGAATAATAGCTGACATACAATGTCACATTAGTTTTAGGTGCAGGTACCATACTGTTTTAAATAGAGAGACTTTATAGGTATCCTTTAATGTCTACTAAGACTGGTGGTTCCATGTATTTCATCTTTTACAGAGTTTTTATGGGTACTCTTCCATGTTTTTTCTTCCATCTGAACTTTAATATCAGTTTTATCTGACTTTATGATTTTTGGTATAATTGGGTTTTCCTATAAATCAACTTACGAAAAACTTGATGTTCTTACAAGTGTTGAATTGTTTTCTTCAAGAACTGAGGGTGTCTTTACATTTGTTCAGATCTTCCTTGATGTCTTTCAGGAGTATTATAATTTTCCTTATACACTTATACAATCTTTAAATATATTCCTAAATCTTTAGTATTAGTGTTGCTATTGTAAATGGTGTTTTTTCTACTCTTACTTTCTCTGTTTATTGGTAGAAAGTATATAAAGCCTCTAGGATTTTCCAGGTATAATACAAGTAACAACAGCAAATAGAGATAGTTTTACTTCTTCTTTATCTATGTTTTCTGTTGATTTATCTAACTGATTTGGCTAACACTGTGGAATAATGTGAAGTAGTAGTGTGATAATGGGTATTCTTACTTTGTTCCTAATCTTAATGGAAATGCCTCTAGTTTTACATTTCCTCATCAAATAAGATACTAACTTGAAGACTAAGAAATATATTTTTATCAGGTTAAGAAAGAATATCTTAATTCTGATTTCCTTGAGTGCTTTTATCATGAATTACTATTTTATGAAAGGCTTTCTTAGCGTCTATAAAAATAATTTTTGTAGTATTGTATATGGTTGGCCATATACACATTTTCCGTAAATTTCCCCAAGTATTTTATTAGAGTCTGTCACATTTATATTAATTTGTTTAAACTCTATTTGTACTTATTTAAATGATTGTCTTAACAATCTCTTTAGAATCCCTTTACAATAATGGTCCCTTAACAATATATGATCCTTACTGTTACCTTAAATGCATTCTTTTTTTTCCTTTTTAATTAAGTTTTAAAAAATTAATTCTAGTATAGTTAACATACAGTGTTATATTAATTTCAGGTGTACTATATGGTGATTCAGCAATTCTCTACATTATTCAACGATCATCATGATAAGTGTACTCTATTCTTAACTACTTATTAAATGATCCTCAGTTCAAAATGATGGATTGCTGAATAAAAAGTAGGAGACTATCAATATTAACTGAATAGGATCAAGCACCCATGTCCTTCAAGTAGTTACTGAGCTCAGCGCTGTGGACTCTATACTATGTTTGAAGTAAATAGAAGTCATATGACATTGTAGACAGTAGAGGATAATTGCTATTTTTTTTAAGGCTTACTATCTATATCATCTCCTGTGTTGGAAAATTCACTACTTTAAGAGTCTCAGTAGAAGAGTTACGACAGAAGATAAAGATTCTGTCTTTAAAAATTGAAAACACTGTGTATCCGCTCTATTCATCCTCCCTTGCAACTAGGGCACGGCTGATCAATGAGATACTTCCAGCCAGTTCTTAAAATTGGAAGGTGATCATGCAAAAATAAAAATAAAAAAATAAATATATTGAGACTGGCTGAGAGTCTACTGCAGAGGCAGCATAAATATATGACTGTCGAGGCAACAGAGTAAGTGGCTTATGACTGAGAGCTGTCAGTAGTACAGCCACACTCCCTTGGCACAGTTAGTGGATTTGTAGTATATTTGCTTCTTAACTTTTTCTTCCCTTTTCTAGCTCGGTAAGAAATACTTGTTTATCCTTTCATATATATCTTTTCCCTTTATATCATAATTCTAACTCTCTTCTGAATCATCACGAGAACCTCGTTCAATAGAAGGGAAAACACTCAGTACTTGGTAGAGCCTGGTGGTTTAAAATCAGATAAAGATAAAAATTTAAAGCCTAACTCTACTACTTAGTTCTTGAGTGACTTTTTTTTTTTTAAAGATTTTATCTATTTACTTGACAAGAGAGAGAAACACAGCTAGAGAGGGAACACAAGCAGGGGGAGTAACAGAGGGAGAAGCAGGCTTCGTACTGAGCAGGGAACCCGATGTGAAGCTCGATATCAGGACCCCAGGATTATGACCTGAGACAGAGGCAGACGACCAATGACTGAGCCACCCAGGCGCCCCTTGAGTGACTTTTAATACATCAGTGAACTATTATTTTCCATAGTAAATCTGTAAATTGGGGACAGTGCTACTAATTTAGTACAGTGTGTAGTAGTCGTTATTAGTAATTATATAGTTTCAGTATTTTTTTTAAGATTTTATTTATTTCACACAGAACAGGTGAGAGGGAGAGACAGAGAGCAAGCACAAGCTAAGCAAGGAGCCTGGCGAGGGGCTCAGTCCTAGGACCCTGGGATCATGACCTGAGCTGAAGATAGCCGCTTAACCAACTGAGCCACCCAGACTCCTCTATATAGTCTCAATATTGCCTATGATCTTACAAGTATTACTTGTGGTCACTGTGTGAGATACCAATCTCTGGAGTCACATTTCAGCTTGATTTTTTTTTTTTTAAGATTTTATTTATTTTTTTGACAGAGATCACAAGTAGGCAGAGAGAGAGGAGGAAGCAGGCTCCCTGCTGAGCAGAGAGCCTGATGTGGGCCTTGATCCCATGACCCTGAGATCATGACTTGAGCAGAAGGTAGAGGCTTTAACCCACTGAGCCACCCAGGCACCTCAGCTTGACTTTTTATTCTTGCTTTTATTTTCTCAAAATTATGCCTATTTACTTAGTTCTCACTTTTAAAATGATAGTCACCCAGGCCTTAACATCTAGTGATTAAAGTTGTGAGAGAATATGGATCTTTAAAAACTGCCAGAGTGTGTTAGGATGGTACAAAGTCAAGTTCTAAGAGTTTTATGTTAAATAAATAAATACCATTTTATGCTATTCATGTAAATTGGATTTTATGTTGTTCTTGAGATGGTAGTCTATAGACAACTAATAAGAGGGAACAAGTGACTTCAAAGTAAAACTACCTGCCCCAAACTGCCAGTACCTCATAAATAGTGGATAATGTGGGGGTGCAAATAGATGAACCCAGCCAAGTGTGGTTTGGGGCAGATTTCTCAAATGTTGTTTTTTGGGACATTAGTACCATTCAAAATATCAATAGTATTTTATTAACTAAAAGGACTTTATAATCAATTGTATGTCAGAATCCTTACTTACCAGGATTTCTTCTTGAGTTTTTACCATGTGAAATAGTATAGTAGAGATTCTGAAAAGTCACAGAGTAAATAACCTGGTATCATTGTTCTAAAACCTTTCTTTTTCCCAGCCTCCTGGAACATTTCTTTCTTTCTTTCTTTCTTTTTAAAAAGATTTGATTTATTTATTGACAAGAGAGAGAGATCACAAGTAGGCAGAGAGGAGGAAGCAGGCTCCCCACTGAGCAGAGAGCCCAATGCAGGCCTTGATCCCAGGACCCTGAGATCATGACCTGAGCCAAAGGCAGAGGCTTTAACCCACTGAGCCACCCAGGCACCCTGGAACATCTCTTTAAATTAGTTTGTTTTGATTTGTTTTTAGCCATTTTGAGATTATCCAAGGAGTAGAGTTGATATGAGTCAGTAATGACAAATGAAACTGAAAATGTAGGTCTGACCAACTGTGAAGACTCATTAAAAAACAGTATAAATATTTGAAGCTTTACCCTCTTGACAGTGGGCAACTATTAAAGATTTTTGAGGTAGAGCAAAAAGGAATTGGTGAGTTAAAAGATTAATTGATGATATATACATTTTATTAATAAAGGGAGACAGAGATGGAGGCAAGGGAATCTATTATTAAGCTATTGTGATATCTAAATTTTGAAAAATTAAGAAGTAGAAGAAGACACTGAATGTAGAATGGAGACCATCAGTAGAAGAGATTAATTCCCAGGATATGGTGACTAATTGGTGCGGGTGGGAAAAGAGAAAGGATGTTGAGTAAAAGTAGTTTAAATTGGCAGAAGGGTTTAGGCTTGAGCAGTGGACAGAATGTTGTATGAAGTAATCCCTGAACTAAACAAATCAAGAGGATGGAGCTATTTGTGGAGGAATTGTTACAAATATTTTAGGAACTTAAAAATTGGGGTAATATTCTGATATCTCCACTTTAGTTGTCTGAAGTCAGAAGTTGACAAGGATTGAAACATGTTCCAGCTCTCTATCTTGCATTTTCTAATCCAGTAAAGAGAACTAAGATGATAAACACTTCTTTTGACACGGATTATGTCATCTTTTACCTACTTATCATGTAGAAGTATACCTTAGTATATGTCTGATCTATTGATGTTTGGTGTGGAAGAATGATTCAACAACAAGATCATCGATAGATCCTTTAGTGTTTTTTGATATAACATGACATACTTTGAGGGCACAATGTAAAGAAATTAGGGTTCTCCAAGGACAAACATTTCTGAATGATGGGCAAAAATGATCTAAGGCAAGACAGTTTTTCTCAACCTTATGGAAATGTGCCCATTCACTCCCTATCCTATACTTTGGGATGTTATGGTCTTTAAAAGGAATTGTGGAAGGGAAGAAGGGAATATTAAATTCTCTGAGTTAGATGTTCATATCTCATGCTGCTGTACACTGGATTCTATCAATAATCTTTTTTGGAGTCTAAACCTCAGTGTTTGTCTCTTTTTAAGTTATTCCACAGTTCTAAAATGCTGTGTCTGTGGAACTGAGGTCTTGGCAACAGATATGATAAATTTGAGATGACTAAAGAATAACCAAGTGAAATTATCCACTAAAATTTAGGAGATAGAGGTCTGAGTTGAGAGAGAGAGAGAGAGAAGGAAGGAGGGAGGGAGAAGAGAGTTACTAATGCTAACAATGTACATTTTAGAATCATTAGCATAGAGTCAAAATTATATCTTTATATAAAAAATGGAGAATTTCTCAAAAAGTGGGAATATAAGCTATAGAAAAGTTCACAAGCTATAGAACGCCGTGGTGTTCCAAAAAATAATTATCAGTGATGGAGACTAAGATAGAACAATGAAAGAATAAAATACATATAGCCAGTAGGAATTTTAAGGGAAAAATAAGTCAATTGAGGTCAAAAAAGTATAAGAGGAAAAGAAGAAAAGTCATTAAATTTAGTGATAGGAAATTGTAGAAGCCAGAATAGCAGGGCCCCAAAGATGTCCTGTCCTGATCTTGTAACCTGTGAATGTGATATGTTACATGACAAGGGGGAATTAAGGTTGGAATGGAAATAAGGTTGCTAATCAGCTGACCTTAAAATAAGAAGATTTTTCTGAATTTCCCAAGTAAGACCAATGTGATCACAAGGCTCTTTTACGTATAGGTCAGGGAAACAGAAGAGTTAGTATTAGAGTGTTGGATTATGAAAGACTCATCTGACTGTTTCTGGCTTTGATGTTGAAAAACAGCCATAAGCCAAGAGTGCAGTTATCCTCTAGAGGCTGGAAGAAGAAATGAATTCTCCAGAAAGAAACAGGGCCCTCCTGACACCTTAGCTTAATGAGACCCATTTTGGCATTCTAATCTCCAAATAACAAATCTGAGATGTTTTAAGACACTAAGTTTGTACCAATTTGTTATAGTATCAATTGGAAACTAATACAGATGACTATTGTTTACATGGATATAGAGTTTTAATAAAAAATATAGCAATCTATTATAGAGTGTTACGAATGAGAAATAGAAGCAGCAGGTGTATCACATATTTTCAGCAAATTATGCAGTGGGATAAGGAAGAGAAATAGGATGCCAAGGTCTGAGAAATTGTTAATTGGAGAAAAATTCAAATGTATCTAATTAAATAGAAATAGTATTGCTTGAGAAAAATGCTCTATTATATTTAGTCTTTCTTCGCAAGGAATCAGAACATTTCCTAAGATCATATGAACATTATTGTCAAAGCAAACAAATGAAAACCTTCTAAACTAATGGATGCAATAAGAGATCTAGAAACTCACAGAAAGCTTTTTCATTTACTATAAAGAGTATAAAAAAATCATCTCTAAGTTATATGAAATACTGCCAATTATGAATGAGATGAAAATAGACACTTAAGAAAAAATTCTTGGAACTTCATAAAAATGTCAATTTTACATATTAAAAGAAAAATATAATGTTGACATGTTAAGAGCATTTACAGAGAAAACTAAGAAAAATATGCTAAATCAAAGCATATGCAGAGTAAAATAGAAGACTGGGAAATTGTCAACAAAATCAGTGTATATAGAAATTCAACCTGGCTTTTCACAGAAGTTTGTATTAAAAGGTCTTAGGAACATTTAAGAGGAGAAGGTAATTATGCTAGCCAAATGCTGCTATGGACAATACTAAACTAAGAGGATAATTTTTATGCAAGAGAACTTCTATTACAAAAACACAAAAATGTTGAGAAAACTCACAAATCTTTGATCAAGATTAATAACAAGGTTTTAAAAT
The DNA here is from genome assembly GCA_004023965.1 of Spilogale gracilis. Classification (NCBI taxonomy): domain Eukaryota; kingdom Metazoa; phylum Chordata; class Mammalia; order Carnivora; family Mephitidae; genus Spilogale; species Spilogale gracilis. The sequence continues at coordinate 29,363 of PITA01000441.1, read as the reverse complement.
AAACCTTTTTAAATCTAGATAAACGAACTCATTGAATGACTGAACGTCAATTAAATATAAGTGAATGATTTAGAGCCAATGACCTCCCAGTTTCCGTCTAAAATACTGTTTTCAGGGGACTTGATTAAAATAAAAAGCTTCTGCACAGCAAAGGAAACAGTCAACAAAACAAAGAGGCAACCCACTGAATGGGAGAGGATATTTGCAAATGACACTACAGATAAAGGGCTAATATCCAAGATCTATAAAGAACTCCTCAAACTCAACACCCAAAAAGAAGATGATCACATCAAAAAATGGGCAGGAGACATGAAGAGGTACTTCTCCACAGAAGACATACAGATGGCTAACAGACACATGAAAAATTGTTCATCATCACTAGCTATCAGGGAAATTCAAATCAAAATCACATTAAGATACCACCTTACACCAGTCAGAATGGCCAAAATTAACAAGACAGCAAACAGTTGTTGGAGAGGCTGTGGAGAAAGGGGAATGCTCTTACACTGTTGGTGGGAATGCAAGTTGGTGCAGCCGCTTTGGAAAACAGTGTGGAGATTCCTTAAAAAATTACAAATAGAGCTACCCTATGACCCTGCAATTACAGTACTGGGTATTTACCCCAAAGATACAGGTGTAGTGAAAAGAAAGGCCATACGTACCTCAATGTTCAATGAGTGATGGTGCCCTTCAACAGATGAATGGATAAAGAAGATATGGTTCATATATACAATGGAATATTATGCCTCCATCAGAAAGGATGAATACCCAATTTTTGTAGCAACACGGACTGGATTGGAAGAGATTATGCTGAGTGAAATAAGCCAAGCAGAGAAAGTCAAGTATCATATGGTTTCACCTACTTGTGGAGCATAAGTAGTAATGTAGGGGACAGTAGGAGGAGGAAAGGAAATGGGAAGTGAGGTAAATTGGGGAGGGAGATGAAACATAAGAGACCTTCAAATCAGAAACAAACTGAGGGTCTTGGAGGGGAAGGAGTGGGGGGAATGGGTGAGCCTGGAGGTGGGTATTGAGGTCACGTATTGCATGGAGCACTGGGTGTGGGGCATAATCAATGAATCTGGAACACTGAAAAAATAAAATAAAAAATAAATAAAATAAATAAAATATTGTATCAGGAATTCCAGTGCTGGATTGCAAGCATTTCTTGTAAAAAATATCCTGTGTCCAGATGTTTGGTAAATATCTCATTAAACTTTGCTTTATGACTTCACAAATCCTTAACAAATGAATCTCTAAGAAATATTCTAAATGCAGCATTTTCCCAGGTATGTTTTTTGATAACTGAAAATATATTCCCCTGAGAATCACATAATACCAGTATGTAAATATCAGTATTTGCACAAATACCATGCATATCTCCCAAATCACAAATACCAGTATACTGTTGACCCATAGATGAAATCAAAATCCTAAAATAAAAATGAAAACTAAAAGGAATTATTTTGACTTATTTCTTTTTAAACCCAGGCTGTCAATAAGAGTTTTGGGGTTATATTGGACTGTTATCTCCATCTATTTCCTAGCACTGAATTCACCACTCATTTATTTGGTTATCAACATTTAATTATTTTGTATTTGAGAAAGTCCTTTGTGGGATGTTAGTTTATAGATCTGTCAACTGGAAAAAAAAACTCTCCTCAGAGAAGATTAGTGAGTGCTTTATTTATTAGTAAATGTGTTGTCTTCCTGAGAAATATAACCTGGGAATGTCTTTCCGATTGCTCTGAAGAATTGCTCCAAAGCTTGTTAGCCAGAAGGGATTTTATTATTTTATTTTATCTTATTTTATTTTATTTTATTTTATTTTATTTTATTTTATTTTATTTTATCTTATCTTATTTTTATTTTATTTTCTCTTCTTTTCTCTTCTTTTATTTTATTTATGTTTTTTATTTTTTATTTCATTTTTTATTAGCATGTACTGTGCTATTTGTTTCAGGGGTACAGGTCTGTGAGTCATCAGTCTTACACAATTCACAGCACTCACCATAGCACATACCCTCCCTAAGGTCCATCACACAGCCACCCCGTCCCTACCCTCCCCCAGGGTTTTTATATATACAAAAATGGGAAAGGGGCTCATGGGCTTGCAAGCAGTTCTCTGAATATGTGTGTGTCACAAGGTATAACCAGCAGTAGTTGTTAAAATTAAGGTTTACTGATTTCCACATAGACACCAGAAAGACCCTTATGTCATCTTAATATATTATTTTTCTGCCGTATGATTGTTTAATTAACTTCCTGTTTTCGACTCTTTCTTGAGTTCACTTGAGATGGTTACAGAATAATGCTGACGTCAGTCGCCTATTTTAATGTACTGCATTGTTTGTGCACAGATCTTTGGGCATGAAGAGCTCCTGTATACTCTGTATTCTCAATCAGGCATTTGCCAAGTTATTCTCTACATGTTTAATCACCCTTTGGCTGTTTCCTTCCTTCCTTCCTTCCTTCCTTCCTTCCTTCCTTCCTTCCTTCCTTCCTTCCTTCCTTTCTTTTTTTAAAAGATTTTATTTATTTATTTTATATAGAGAAACACAGCTAGAGAAGGAACGCAAGCAGGGGGAGTGAGAGAGGGAGAAGCAGGCCTCCCGCTGAGCAGGTAGCCTGATGCAGGGCTCCATCCCGAGTCTTGGGGACTGTGACCTGAGCCGAAAGCAGTCACTTCACCAATGGAGCCACCCAGGCACCCCATCCTTCAGCTGTTTGCTTAACAACTATCAAAACTCCTACAGTTGTTTTTTCTTATTTTAGTACAAACTATACCAGTGATTTGCTAGGCACCTAAGAGGGCTTTCAGTTTCACATCTTATCTCAATGGTCACAACTCTGTGGCAGGTGCTTGTCTTTTATTTTGCAGATGAGAAAACAAAGATTTAAGACTCCACAGCTGGTTCTTGGTAGAGGCAAGATTTGAACCTAGGTTTGCTTGTCTCCAGAACTTGCATGTTAATGCTATTGTCTTGTGACCAGTTTTCTTTCCCTTTGTGTGTTTACCCTCATGAAACCCTCATAACTCTCTAAGACGTTAGCCAGATTTCCATGAACTGACCTGACCCTAAGGAGAGGGCAGATGAAGAGGATTATTAGAATAGAGGTCAAGGACTAGAAACCTAGGACGACTTCTGAGGGTGAATACAAACCCAATATTAGAGTTGACAGTGTCTGAATTCAGTCATGCCTCAGGGTACCTTCTTCCTCCAGAACCCATATTCAGGCCTTGCAAAATGGACATGCATTCCCCTTGAAGGCACTCCCCTCTACTGCTTCCTTTATCCCCAGGACCACCTCCTTATGTGAAGTCTGCCCTTTCCAGGAGGAACCTGGAGGCTCACCTGTGAGTAATTTCTTGCCTCCATTTTAACTATGTGCCTTCAGTCAACAACCTTTCCTCCTCTGTTGCAACTGATCTTTCCAGAGGTCCGAAAAAGTGCTTTTTTTGAGTAAACAAAGCCTTTTTTGTTCTGCGCCATTGCTCCTTGGTGTTCTTTTCTGATCACGGAAGGATGCTTCCTATTACTAATGCTGAAGAAAGAAACTGAGGTAACCAAGAAACTGAGGTAACCGGTCGCTTTTTGGTTGTGCTAGATTAAAAGTATATTCAGATTTACACAGAGTCCTGAATTTTTCAGGAGCTGTTGGTATGAGTGGGCAAAATGATCCCATCAGCATTTGGTGTTCTCTGTGTTTTGGAAATTTTCTATTCTAATAGAAGTGTAGCGGTATCTCATTGTTTTATATTAGAAATTCATAATGACATACAATGTAGAATATTGTTTTCTATTTTCTTTTAAGTTGGAGTATCCTTGACACATAATGTTTATTAGTTTCAGGTGTACAGCATTATGTTTGGACAAATGTATATGTTATGCTATGCTTACCGCAAGTACAGCTTCTGTCACCATACCACACTGTTACTAAACCATTGACTGTAAACCTTTTATTATCATGACTTACTCATTCCATAACTAAAGGCCTGTATCTCCCTCTCTCCTTCATCCATTTTGCCCAACCTCTAGCCCGTCTCATCTCGCAAACACTGGAGGTGGTTCTCTGTATTTACAAGTCTGTTTGTACTTTTTGGTTTATTTGTGGAACATCTTTTCATATGCTATGGTTATTCATATATTTACTTTGGACAGATGTCTGTTCAAGGTTTTTGCCCATTTTTTAAACAGGTTCATTTTCTTATTATTGAGAGGATTTTGTTTTGTTTTTGTTTTTGTTTCTTGGTATATTTTGGATAACAGTCCTTTATCGGATAGGTCTTTTGCAAATATTTTCTTCCAGTCTGAGGCTTGTCTTCTCATTCTCTGACAGTGTCTTTTGCAGAGCAGAATATTTTAATTTTAATGAAGTTCCACTTATCAGTTCTTTCTTTCATGAATTGATTTGAACCTCACAGAAGCTTCATGATGGAAACTAGAAAATCTGATAATTTAGACAGATAAAATGACTTTAGCATCCCTGATGTTATATTGGTAGAGTAATGAAGGCAGTGTAAGAATATGTGCCTTTTAACCATATCTGATATATTTTCTACATTTTCACTTAATGTACATTAAATAAGGACCATTTGTCTGCTGTGTATTTTTAAAGACCTGTGCAAACCACCATGCTTTAGAACAAAAGCAAAATAAATGTTCACATCTTTTGAGGTTGATGGAAATGACTTATTGTATGCCGTGGCAACACTTTCTGAAGCTTAAAACATATTAGAAAGTCCCATCTCTTCCATTTCTAATGGTAAATCTACCCCGGCTGGCTTCCTAACTTCTGTGTTACTTATCTCTTATTTATCATATTCAGATCTGCAATCTTGATGCTATTTTCGTGATTGTAATTCATACTCAACAATCTGTTTCCATTCTCAACTCAGTGAGCTGGCAATCAATTTCTTAGTGCTTACTGGGAAGAAAGCAAAATCTAAAAATGAAGCCATTAATATATTACAAATGAGTACTAAATCTGTTAGGTAGGGACTGACAGGTCACATTAGAATTGGTGCCCTGAGGCACTGTGAGGCACAAGAAAGAACTTGTGATGCATGATACCATTATTGACCTTTGAGTCACACAATTTATCAGAAAGGAAAAAATAGTTTCTTTTGTGTGGATAAAAACTGCTAAGTGAGCCCTTTACCCTAGATTTCCAGGAGAAGCAAATTGGTCATTGCAAAAGTTCACTAATTAGGCTGTTTATTCCCTCAAACCGAAATAGGATTGTTACAACTTAGTCTACATGCATTTAGCATTAGTTCTTAGTATTATATCAGAAGCTAGGGTAAAAAATAGACTGTATTTTGAGAACTATTGGAAGTGTTTGCCCTGCCCTTTCATTAGAGTTTGCTATTCTCCTCCCTCTGCTGATCTCCATTATACACACTCATACTATAAACATAAAATTACACTGTAATAAACACAATGGCGCTCTACTACTAATAGAGCACCCCCGATTTATGCATGATAGTTAACTCTAAATTTTATTTATCTTATTGAATCCTTAAAATACTTACAATAATCATAACATATGATGTAACTGTTGTTGTTCTCATTATGCTGATGCAAATTGAGGGTTTGGTGAGTGAGGTGAGTTGCTCAGTTTTGCAGTTACTAAGTGGCAGAATTGGAATTCAAATCTCAGGTGGATTTACTCCCAACACCCTATGCTAAAGTATTACTCTGTATTGCAGTGCATTTAATACAAGTTGATAGCACCTGAAATTAGTCACTGGCATCTAAATGCAGTGTATTTTAAAGTAATTAAAAGTTCTTTAACCACTGACATTGTGCCTCCAGATAATGCAACAGAGTTACATCTTTTTCTTGTTCATGTTTTCTATTGAAAGACCTGCTCTGAGGTTTACCATTTTCACAGATTTCCTGACAGCCATAAGCCATGGAATATTTTTCAAAGTTAAGTTTATTAAACAAGACATAAATACATACAGTAAATTTCCCCTTTTTCTTGTGTACAGTTCTGACGCAGTTGTATAAGCGCTATTAAGTTCAAACAGAGAACATTTCTGTCACCTCAAAGAGTGTTGTCAGTATATGTATTAAATAAACTTTCAATGTAGAAAACTTTCATATTTACAGAAAACTTGTGATTGTAGTACAGAGAGTTCTTATATAGCCCACACCCAGATTCCCCAGTTGTTAGCCCACTATGGGCATTGGTCATTGTTTTCTGCTCCAGCTCCCCATCAAGGATCCACGTTACATTTAGTCGTCATGTCTCCTTCAGGCTCCTTTAGACTATGTCACTTTCTTGGACATTTCTTTCCTTGGTTTTGATGATCTTGACAGTTTTGAGAACTATTGGCCAGATATTTTCTCAACTTCTTCGATTGGGATTTCTCTGATGTTTTTCTCATGATTAGATTGGGGATATGGGTTTTTAGGAGAAAGAATAGAGAGTTAAAGTGCTATTCTCACATCACATTAAGAGCACACACTATCAACTTGACTTATCACTGTTGACACTGACTTTTACCACCTAGCTGACATAGTGTTTGTCAGGTTTCTCCACTGTAAGTTCTCCACTGTAAGGTTATTCTTTTCTCCACTTACCATAGTGCATTCTTTTTTCTTTTTCTTTTTTTTTTTTAAGATTTTATTTATTTATTTGACAGAGAGAGAGGGAGAGATCACAGGCAGGCAGAGAAAGAAGAGGAATCAGGGTCACTGCTGAGCAGAGAGCCCAATGTGGGCCTAGATCCCAGGACCCTGAGAGCATGACCTGAGCTGAAGGCAGAGACATTAACCCACTGAGCCATCCAGGCGCCCTCCATAGTGCATTCTTTAGAAGGAAGTCATTCTGTGAACTTTAAGGAGTGGGAATTTATGCTCTATCTCTTTTAGTGGTAATTCACTATATAAATTATTTGGGATTCTTTTGTACAGGTTGTCTCTTCCTTTCCATTTATTTATTCAGTCATTGATTTATATAAATATAGACTAAGATATTTATTTTTATATATGAGGTTATAATCTAATACTGCGTTTTCAAGTTTTATTGCTCGTATTGTTCTGGTTATGGCTGTTAGGAGTTCTTTCATTTGATCCCTGTGTGCCTTTGACATAGCCCTGTATTGTTGTTTTGTTTGTTCTGGCTTGTTTTTATTTTTAACAGATTTGGTTTAGAGTTTTTTTCTATTTGTTTTTTTCTTTCTGGCACTATAGGACATTCCAGGGCAATCTTATATATTCCCTGTCCAAGTCCTAGAATCAGCCATTTCTCCAAGGAGTCATGGTTCCTTTGATCTGGATGCTATTGGAGTGTAGTTGCTTCCTCCTCTTGGAGGAGGAAAAATAAATATATGTGTGTATACTAATCCATGTGTATACACTTATCTGTAGATAATTCTAGATGTACCTATCTGTATCTATATTATGCTAAGAATGTATTCATACTGATATTTTTAACTGTAATTCTTTACAACATTGACCATTCTAACCTCCCCCCTTGCTTGTATAGGATCTCCCATACCAACAGTTAGAAATCTGGCTCCCGGGGCGCCTGGGTGGCTCAGTTGGTTAAGCGACTGCCTTCGGCTCAGGTCATGATCCGGGAGATCTGGGATCAAGTCCCACATCGGGCTCCCTGCTCGGCGGGAGGCCTGCTTCTCCCTCTCTCACTCCCTTTGCTTGTGTTCCTTCTCTGGCTGTGTTTCTTTCAAATTAATAAAATCTTTAAAAAAAAAAAAAGAAAGAAAAAAAGAAATCTGGCTCCCAATATCCACCATCCATTTATTTAATTGTTCACTTCCAGTATACATTTATAGAGGTTTCTGAATCGCTACTGTTTACCACAGTTGGAAACAACTTTACCAACTGGAGTACAGTTCGTATTTGCAATTCATTTTGCCTTTTTTCTTATAACCTCTGTTCACTTCCAAAGTTAATTAGGCAACATATGCTGACCTTTTTACAGGAAAATGTATAAACTCAGGGTAAAATAATGAAAAGTTTTATTTAACATATAACTACACTAAGAGGAGCTTAAAATCCCCAAGTTTCAGGCACCTGGGTGGCTCAGTTGGTTAAGGCACTGCCTTCAGGCCAGGTCATGATCTCAGGGTCCTGGAATCAAGTCCCACATTGGGCTCCCAGCTCCATGGGGAGTCTGCTTCTCCCTCTGACCTTCTCTCTTATGCTGTGTCTCTCTCTCTCTCTCTCTCTCTCTCTCTCAAATAAACAAATAAAAACTTAAAAAAAAATTAACCCCCCCCCCCAAGTTTCTAGTAATCATGAGTATATGTATAGTCATGTAAGTTTTGGATTTATAGTATTATGTGAATATTCTAATATTAAAGTAACTACTTTTTAAATTTATTTTTTCTTAGTTTCTTTTATGTTCTGGTTTTCTGGTTTCTTTTTAGACTATGCATTTTTAAAAGTAGAATTCTGTAGCACAGAGTTTGATATTAAGATAATGTTTAAAAATACCTTCTATAAACTTTCATTTTTTTCATGGACTTAAAAGGTATTAAATATATCTTTAAACATTTTAAACTGGACTCTAGATACCAAATAAGAAACTGACTATAAAAATATGACTTTAAAAAATGCCTTCTTAGTGGAAATTAAATAAATGTTTGTGTTTTTAGTAACAAAATAGCATTCTGTTGAAAATAATAAGATACTATCTTGTCACTTGATACAGAAAACCCCAGCAAACTGAGGGCTGTCTTCTATCAGAGGACTCTTTTAAGACCATATAACCTACTTGAACTTAAAAGAGAACTCCATCTCAAAATATCCTTACTGAAATTTTCTTTTGGAAGTCAAAGGATGTGTTTTTAACCTAGTTCAGAAACAATGTAAATTAAAAACTACTTAAAATGATAAGGCTGCTGTATTTTCTACAAAAGTCAGGCTGGATGCTGGGTTGATCTCTATGTTCTATAAAATCAATTATATACACATGCTAGAATGGCATCTGAGTTTAAGGCAAATAGAATGAGCAGGGAGGGCATCAAGGATAATGCATCCAAAAAGAGCAAACCTTTCACTGAATATCGGATATAAAACATTTAGGAGCTTACACTGAAGAAATCTTCTTTTGATTAAAAATTAATGATTTTTATTTATAAAATGACTAGCTTTGAGGTTTTATATATTCATAACTTCAAGGGTTTCTCATATTTCAAGTACATTCAAGATTTTGTAATGAAGATTCATTTTAAATTAATGATTTATTATTTCTAGAAACATTTTAAAGTTGTTTGTAGTATGTTGTTGGGCTCCAACAAGAAAGGGTTGCCTTAAGAACTCTGTCAGGTAGGCCTTCTCTGTGTTAATAGGATTCAAAGGAAATGGTGGAGGCAAGCCACAATCACTGAAAACTCTGTAATTCTTAGTGTGCAAGCATTAATACTCGTGTAATGGTAGTTTTTCTTTAAGAATATGACTTGATGCATGGTTATTAAAACCACAGAGGTGACCATGGATTTGATTTTGAAGGAAATATTCTTAAAGGTCATATATGTCAGGGTGAATAATTTGTACATAATCTTGAAGGATCAAAAAATTACATCTTAAAATCTGAATTTTAATAGAGAGGGATTGTGCATAGATTGATAATGGAAAAGATTATTTTTTAATAATAATCTTATTATTAAATGGGTGCACAGTCATCAACTGCAATGTCTGTAGCTTGTGCCTTTCTCTCTTCTAGCTGAGTAAGCGTTTTGCTGAAGGATTACTATTGGCTTTCATACCTTGGTTGAACTGAGTTTTCAAGACAACTCTTAAGTCACACAAATCTAAACCCAATATGGACAGAATGCCTTTTTTTTTTTTTTTAAAGCCATACCCAAAAGGCCTCCCATTTTCCCATTTCTCTACTTCTTTCTTTTCTTACCTCCCTTTGCTTGAGCAGGACAGGTTTTATCACAAGACCAGTCATTTCTTCAATAGCAAGTATTTTCTCAATATCCTTGTTCTCAGTGTTCTGAGATTTAATAAAGGAAATTAGAAAAGTACACAAAAGTACATGACAGGTAAATAAAATTAAGTGCCTCTTAAAAATACCAACCTAATGGTATGGATATTCAAGTGAAGGAGACAAAATAATTTAAGGGGATTAGGAAAACTTTGGGCATTTATTGAATGGTAATGCTTCTAAAAAGGGAAGGCATGGGGTGCCTGGGTGGCTCAGTCATTAAGCGTCTGTTTTCAGCTCAGGTCATGATCCCGGAGTCCTGGGATCAAGCCCCACTTAGGGCTCCCTGCTTGGCGGGAGGCCTGCTTGGCGAGAGGCCTGCTTCTCCTTCTCTCACTACTCCTGCTTATGTTCCATCTCTGACTGTGTTTCTCTCATCAAATAAATAAATAAAATCTTTATTTAAAAAAAGCAAAGGCAGGATAGAATTTAAATGGATAAGGACTAGTAATAAAGGGCTTCAACATGTTAAAGGGAGAAGGGCTGGTAGAGAATATTATATGCCTAAATACGTAGAGGAAAGAAATATTATTAAAGGTCACACATGTCAGGGTGAATAATTTGTACATAAGCTTGAAGGATCAAAAAATTACATCTTAAAATCTGGATTTTAATAGAGAGGGATTGTGCATAGATTGATAATGGAAAAGACAGGATGCACAGACATCAATTTAAGGTTTGATATTATAATCCATTTTGTGACCAGTAGAATTTGGTAACGTTTATATAGTATTGAAATATGAAAGCAGAGATGAATTAGAAATTCTGAGTCTAAATGTATGGGAGAATGAATATGCCCTTAAGATTAAAATAACTAACTAAATACAGTAAATTTGAATAAATAAATACAAATAAAAAATTAGCTTCTAGAAATGTGCCTAAGGAAGAGCACAAGAGAGCAAATTTTATTTTTTGAACATTGTTATTTCTCACCCCCAATATTTTACTTGTAATGGACATAATCACGGTTCTCATTTGATGGTACCTCTGATATAGGTTTCTAGAAATGAAATTATGGTTTCAAAGTCTTTTATTCTTTAGACATGTGTTTCCATACTCTTCAAAAGATATGGTAATTTCTAGCAATGTATATGACTGGATGAGATAAGAGCTTCAACCGAGTCACGATGATGGAAGTCAGGAACACTTAAAGAATTGGTTAGTATTGAGGAGAAGGATATTACACTGAATTTCACAATGGTAAGAAGAATGGGCTGTAAGTAGAGAGGGAGTCCGAGTTTAAGAAGAGGTAATTTGGGGGACAGAGAAGAATCAGAACAGTCACTGACATGGAAAAGATACAATGAGAGGAAAGAATGGACAGTGAAGAAGACATTACAGGGTTCATGGGTTGTCGTGTTTGTTTTATTTTCTTAGTTTCCTTCCCTCTTTTCTTTTCTCCCTTCCCTTACTTCTTTCTTCAGTGGAATTCTGCCCTGAATTTTGATCTGTGGAAATACAACACTAAATCTAATGCAAAAGAAAACACTAACACTTTTCTTATATGTAGAAAGGATTTTTTCTGTTTTCTAGAACGATTGTAAAGAGTGAATTTGTCCCCAAACTGGTTTGCATTCCTTGTATAAAGATGCTAAATGTAAACAAAGCTTTGCTATTAGAATGATGTATGTGAAACTCCCCATGCACTTTGGCAGAAAAATGTTATATATAAAGGGAAAGTGTTGCATATGTTTTAAAAGAACACATGAGTTTATTCCTCAAGGGGACTTGTTAATTTATGTACTGTTCTTGTTCTAAAGGTATGTGCATGATTCATAAGTTAGTTTATAAGTAATTTCATATTGTAGCAAGAAAGCTAAGAGGATACTTAACTGTTTCCAAGTATTTGAAATATTTATTTTTTGATAATCAACTGTTCACCAGTTTATTGTAGAGAATGAATCAATTTAAATTCCACCTGTAAAAGTTTATGTAAGATACAAATCTTATTTGCGGTGGACTCTTGGAACAGGGAAAGTAAATGTCTTTTGCTTTTCTAGTTCTTATAACCTTATGTTCTCTGTTCTTCACTTCTACACTCCTGAATTTTACCAAATGATTGAAAGAACATTGACCAGTCCCCTACAGTCAGCCCTTCCTCATATTAGTCTTTTTTAATCCTGCCAAATACCTAATTGGTTTTACTTATTTTATCTGCACTTTTATCACATCTGCCTATTCCAGTGTTTAAATATATATCATGCCTATGACAATTATAGTCAATTACAAATTTACCTGAAAGTAATACCTTCTATCTGTGTATACCTTTACAAAATTTCAAAGAACAGCTACTTAAAATATCCTGTGTATAATTACTAATGGGAATGAAGTTGATGATTTTCAGTTTTTGCTCTTTAGGTTTTGAGTCAGCAATATCAATCTTAGACAAATGATGTAGATTGAGAAACAAACATGTAGTGAAAGGCTGCTGTAGGGCCCCCACCCTCCAGGATGTAAGAGCAGACCCACCTCCTGTTATCGGAGCCCAGCAACCGGCAGGCAGGTGCCCAACTCCACCCAGGCGCCAAGGACCGTGCGCATGCAGCTTGTCACGTACCTCTTGCTAGCCCAAATTAGGACATATATCCCCCTGTAGAGACGATTGGTGGAAGTATGTGATTTGTCGTAAACTGATTGGCTGCCAGCGTGCAGACCCTGCTGTGGTATTTTAAACTAATTGGCTGTCGATGCGTGGGCTTTGCTGTAACAGGACAATGTAGTTCTATATAAGGTCGCCCCCGGGAAAGCTCGGTGCTCTCAGCCGCTGACTGGTTTAGGGTCAGGCTGTGAGCCCGAGCATGCTCGAATAAACCCTTTGCTTTTGCATGGAACTGGTCTCTCAGAGTTTTCCTTGACAGGTGTGGCGTTCCAAGGCTCCCAGCTGACTGCCCTCTTGGGTGGTCGACTCTTACAGTAGAATATATAGATTATTTTGGAAATTATCATACTTTCATGTATGTCCTACTTTCATGATTCCCATTGCTTTCTTCTTCTTTTTCTTCTTGATGTACTAAAAAAACCATAAGTGTTACTGTCATCAAGAGACAAGGTCATCATTTTTTATTCCAAGGTAATGATCTCTTTCATGCCCCCTTCACTCTACCCTTGCAGCCCTTAGTTCATTATGCAAATAGAAGCAGGCTGAGGAGGCATATTGCAAGAGGTAATGACCAGCTAATTGTTACCGCCATCACCATCCCCTCCCACGAAAACACAGGTATTGTGAATTGATGACTAGCATTTCCATATGCTTAATGAGAAACAAACCAGAGGCTCAGCTGTGCCACTGAGAAAACATGAGGGAAAAAAATAATTTCCCTTACACACCCCTGATTTAAAAGTGCTCCAGGCCATCTTTGTTCCACAGCTAGAAGCATAATAAATTAAGAAAAAGTAGTATATGACTGATATGAAATACTATGGGATATGTGATAAACTAAAAGTTCGAAAATTTGAGGAGAAAAATATATGAAGCCTTGGGTAGGTAATACAAGAAGTCAGGAAGCAAGGTGCCATGATACTGCGCTAATAAGCTAATAATTTACAGCTGTGATATGAATGGCTCTAGATCTCTCATGTATTTTATATTTTAAGAGTTTCTTCAATCATGTAAAGGCATGATAAACCTGGACTTGAGCTATACTTGGAAAAATATATGACACTAATTGGGGAGCAGTTCATAGAACAGCAACAGGAATGCTGGAAGAAACACACAAAGAAGGAGAAAAAGAAGTGGGGACAAGAAGTAATATTTGCTAAGAACAGGCACTAGGCATATGATATTCATTTATAGTCTCTTTATTTTCCCTATAAATCAAATCTATAACTTTTCATTAAAGATAAGGAAACTGCTATTCAGACATTTTAAAATATTTGCTGACTTTGTTGACTCATTTGTTCATCCATTTGACAAATCGTTTTATTTGGGCACAACTTCTGGATGTCAAGAAAACACATCCCTTGAAATAAGAGAAAATGTTGATGACATATTTTTCAATATTGTTGTATTTATATCTCTCTCTCTATGCTATACAAATATATACTAACCCAAATGTTAAGTAATACATTTTGTTTAACTCACTTTATTATTATTATTATTATTTAAAGATTTTACTTATTTGACAGAGAGAAACAAAGCTAGAGAGGGAACACAAGCAGGGGGAGTGAGAGAGGGAGAAGCAGGTTTCCCACTAAGCAGGGAACCCGACGTAGGGCTTGATCCCAGGTCTCTGGGATCATGACCTGAGCCGAAGGCAGTCGCCTAACCAACTGAGCCACCCAGGCGCCCCAAACTCACTTTATTATTAAATGTAGGACTGTACTTAATGAATTGACATGTTAAATTGTAAATGTTTGTCTGGTGGAGATACACATGACTATGGCTAGCGGTAAATCTAGAGGTTATCTTTTATTGCTCTGTTGGGCATCAGTTAGGCTCATATTCACCAAGTATTTTTATCCTAACATTTTTTTTATTAAGTTGTCTATAAATACTCATATCTTCAAATTTTTTTCTAACCAGTTTTAACATCTTACTTGTTTTCTCATTAATTAGTGGATTGAATAATTATCTTTGAGTCATTTCATATTTGCAAGAGACTGAAAGTGAGTACAAAGCCAAATAATGCATAATAAGATAAATAGCAGGAACTCCTTGTCCTTGAGTACTTGACAGGAAAAACTAATACTTATGTGACTAACTGCAAAAACAAATTTTACAAGTTCTAAGAGCCCAGGGTAGGAATAGGAAACACAAAGTTATTATGTTAAAGTTGAGAAGAAGCTTTAAAGCTGAGAATGCAGTTTGTGGTTTGCAAAGGCATTCTCAGTAGAGATGAAAAATATCTGAAGTGACAGAGGGAGGACATAAGCTTTTATCTGCCTGACTCCCAGGCACATGTTGTGTTTTTGTTTGTTTTCATTGTGCTATGCTCATCCTTACCCTTTTCAGAAGACTTGAATTTCTACTATTCATCTTTAGTTTCTCTGGCCTTGATATCCCTCATTTAAGAAACAGGGTTATGGGATGAAGTAATACAACATATTACGGCCACTAAGATTCTTCTTATTATACTGTCTAGTAATTACAAAGTCAAAATAATTAGCTTTTTTGGTTACCTTCAGAACATTTAAAAAATATTGTAAATTACTGCTACATTTTTTCTTGGATCTATGTGTAGATGCACAATAGAAAACTATCTCCAGTGACGTGTAAACTTGAACTGACTTCTCCAATTTAAAAAAAGTCAATGAGTTTATAAAAGTGCAACTTTAAATTATTGTGCCTTTTGAGTTTTGTTTTAAGTCTGAAACTAGTGGAAATAGGTTTTTATGTTAATATAAATGTCGTTAAAGGACTGCTTATCTTCCTCATGTACCTTCAAGTCCATCATCTTTTTATTCTGTATATTAAATCTATATATTGGGAAAGTTATATTCAAGAAGGGAGAAAAGAGAAGGTAGCAGAACATTTATTTTGTCCTGTTTTTGAAGTGTCACCAAATCATGAGATCTTCTCCACCCTCTCCAGTTCTGAGGTATTTAGGAAGGAACAAGAAGGATGATGGATCATATTAGATTGAAAATATGTCAAGTTTATCAGTTTTATACTCTTAAAGATCACTTATCCCTTTTAATACATATGAAAATTAAAATTTTTCATTCATATACATGGTTGTCTGGTTCGGATCTAGATTCCTCAAGAAAACCATAAGTTCTTTGGGGACACAGGAAGTGAATGATAAGAATATATTACTCACACAAAGACTATTTGAATCAATTAGTAAATGAATGAATAATGAATTAAAGAAAATATTCAGGGGAGTGTGTGTGTGTGGGGGGGGGGGATTTAAAATGAAACAAAATACTTGTAAGTGATTCAGTCTCTTGAATTTGTTGGGGAGGAAGACCTTCCTCTACCCTAGGGTCCTTCTAGCTGGGCTTAGAATCAAGTTCACATGAGACAGATTAACAAAATAAAATGAAATTTAATAGCTGTATATACAGGGAATCCACACAGATATGAAATTCCGAATACAGTGAAGCAACAGGTAACATATATGAGCTAAGGAGAGGGGTAGGATGTTAGGGTACAAAGGGAAACTGCCTATTAGCAAGGTGAAAGGATAGGTTTGGGAAAACAGGTTGCCCTGTTATACAGATAGATAGTTTCCTTTGGTAAAGAGGAATTAATAATTGTCTTCCTGGTGCAGACTCTCTTTTCCAGTATAAAGTTAGGCAATTCTCGTGCAGACTCTCTTTTCTAGTATAAAATTAAGCAATTGGTTGGGGAGAGCTTTTCCTGCATCTCTTGGGTTTTTATTACTTTTAACCCAATCTTATGCCAAAGTGGTCTGTCACTGGCATAGTGATAGTGGAACAGCCTGCCCTGGTCCTCTACAAATTATCTTCCCCATTTCTTGTTCCTTGAATTTAGCTGGTACATTTTAATATTTTAGCATTGTTTTATATATTAAAGGTTCTAGAGACTTTTTGAAACCTTTCCATTATTTTCTTTGCATTCTGTTTTTGGGAAAAAGCTTGGTTTAACATTTTTTTTTAACATAGGTATTTATTTATTTTTTTCCCACATTTTTTTTAAAGATTTTATTTATTTATTTGACAGAGAGAGAGATCACAAGTAGGCAGAGAGGCAGGCAGAGAGAGAGAGGAGGAAGCAGGCTCCCTGCGGAGCAGAAAGCCCTATGCGGGCCTCCATCCCAGGACCCTGAGATCATGACCTGAGCCGAAGGCAGAGGTTTAACCCACTGAGCCACTTAGGTGCCCTAAAATAGGTATTTAAATTTAAAAAAAGATCTGTTAAACTTTTAACATCAATCTACTTGTACTATACATGGTTTATATCTTCTTTAAGCTTAATGAATCTTCTCTTTGTGCCTGGTACCAATTATCACATATCACATACTTCTACTCTCCTTCTCCTTTCCTGATTATTCAAGTCTCAACAGAATTTCAGTATTCACAGAAATTACTTATTTTTTACAGGATTTCTTCACTTAATAATTCACTGATTCCTTCTCTCATTGAATAAAACACACAGAAAGTTGTGTGTGACACTGTGCCAAACATTGGTAAGGTTCTGAAGATAAATTAGATACATTCCTCGATGTATAGAGCTTTTAAATACATAGTTACAATAAGATAAAGTATAAAGATTAGATATGATATTCATATTACAGTTTTACACTTACCTGATTTATAGGTTGTGATTAGATACACTTTTTTATAGCACATTTTTTTCCTCTGAACATTATACTATAAGGACATGCTATATAGATGGTATATGAGTATAAATGAAATAATACATTTCTAACCTTAAATGGCCTGGGGACTTTTTGAAATACAATCAGAGCTCTCTATCAAATGAACTTAAAATTACATAGTTCTCTCAAATAAAATGTGTGTATTCAATAAAATGGAAAAAGTATAAGCTAGAGGGCTGATATCTTTGAACTTATAATGGTATACTTTCCTAGCATAAGACTGCTTGGACAAATGAGTATCAGCATTTCCCTTTATTATTATTATTCCACAGAGGATGTGGAATGCTATTTATGGCTAGCTATTAACCTTTGCCTCTACAGAAAAGAAATAGTTTCTACCATGATATAGTTTAATGAAAGTTCTTACTATAAAAATGATAATTTTGGACTCTGTAAAGTGATCAATTAATCCTACAAATTATTTTTTTAATCTGTTGTGTTTAGAGAAGATATCACTTGTATATGAATGGGGCAAACGAGCAATACATGCAGCATTATTTCATAGAAGCCAGTATGATGCTCTATCTTAAATTAGACATAAATAGTAAAAAAGTAAAGGCAGATTTGAGATCCATTAATAAATCTCCTGGACAACATAAAAAGTGATTTTCCTAGACTCTTGAATCATATTCTAGATGATGAAATGCTGAACTTTCACTTGTTAAAGTGGAAAGATTTTATTTTTTATTTTTATTTTTTGACTTTAAATTTATTTTATTTTTTCAGTGTTCCAAGATTCATTGTCTATGCCCCACACCCAGTGCTCCATGCAATAGGTGTCCCCAGTACCCACCACCAGGCTCTCCCATCCCCCCACCCCCTCCCTCCAAGTCCCTCAGTTTGTTTCTGTGTCCAGAGTCTCTTGTGTTTCGTTTCTCTCCCTGAATTACCCTAATTCCCATTTACTTTCCTTCTCCTACTGTCTTCTATAGTACCCCTTATGCACCGTAAGTAAGTGAAACCATGTGATACTTGACTTTCTCTACTTGGCTTATTTCACTCAGCATAATCTCTTCCGATCCAGTCCATGTTGCTACAAAAGTTGGATATTCATCCTTTCTGATGGAGGCATAGTATTCCATTGTATATATGTACCACATCTTCTTTATCCATTCATCTATTGAAGGGCACCTTGGCTCTTTCCACGGTTTGGCGATTGTGGCCATTGCTGCAATGAACATTGGGGTACATATGGCCCTTCTTTTCACTACATCTGTATCTTTGGGGTAAATGCCCACTAGTGCAATTGCAGGGTCATAGAGTAGTTCTATTTTTAATTTTTTAAGGAATCTCCACACTGTTTTCCAAAGCGGCTGCACCAACTTGCATTCCCACCAACAGTGTAAGAGGGTTCCCCTTTCTCCGAAGCCTCTCCAACACTTGTTGTTTCCTGACTTGTTAATTTTGGTCATTTTGATTGGTGTAAGGTGATATCTCAGTGTGGTTTTGATTTGAATTTCCCTGATAGCCAGTCATGATGAACATTTTTTCATGTGTCTGTTAGCCATTTGTATATTTTCTCTGGAGAAGTGTCTCTTCATGTCTGTTGCCCATTTTTTGATGTGTTCATCTTCTTTTTGGATGTTGAGTTTGAATAGTTCTTTATAAATCTTGGATATCAGCTCTTTGTCTATAGTGTCATTTGCAAATATCCTGTCCCATTCCATGGATTGCCTCTTTGTTTTGTTGACTGTTTCCTTTGCTGTACAAAAGTTTTTTATTTTGATGAAGTCCCAGAAGTTCATTTTTGCTTTTGTCTCCTTTGCCTTTGGAGACGTGTCTTGAAAGACTGCTGTGACTGATGTCAAAGAGGTTACTGCCTATGTTCTTTTCCAGGATTTTTATGGTTTCCTGCCTCATGTTGAGGTCTTTCATCCATTTTGAGTTTGCCTTTGTGTGTGGTGTAAGAGAATGGTCTAGTTTCATTCTTCTATATGCAGCTGTCCAATTTTCCCAACACCATTTATTGAAGAGACTGTCTTTTTTCCACTGGATATTTTTTCCTGCTTTGTCAAAGATGATTTGACCATAGTTTTTGGGTCCATATCTGGACCCTCTACTCTGTTCCATTGGTCTATTTCTCTGTTTTGTGCTAGTACCATGCTGTCTTAGTAATCACAGCTTTGTAATAAAGCCTGAAGTTAGGTAATGAGATGCCCCCAGCTTTGCTTTTCTTCTTCAGCAATTCCTTAGTGATTCGGGGTCTTTTTTGGTTCCATATAAATTTTAAGATTGTTTCTTCCAACGCTTTGAGGAATGTTGGTGGAATTTTGATCGGAATGGCATTGAAAGTATAGATTGCTCTGGGCAGTATAGACATTTTGACAATGTTTATTCTTCTGATCCACGAGCATAGAATGGTCTTCCATCTTTTTGTGTCTTTTTCAATTTCTTTCATGAGTGTTCTGTAGTTCCTCGAGTACAGATCCTTGACTTCTTTGGTTAGGTTTATTCCTAAGTATCTCATGGTTTTTGATGCTATAGTAAACGGAATCAATTCTCTGATTTCCCTTTCTATTTTTTCATTTTAGTGTATAATAATGCAACTGATTTCTGTGCATTGATTTTGTATCCTGCCACATTACCGAATTGTTGTATGAGTTCTAGTAGTTTGGGGGTAGAGTCTTGGGTTTTCCACATAGAGTATCATGTCATCTGAAAAGAGAGAGAGTTTGACTTCTTCTTTGCCAAGCTGAATACCTTTTATTTCTTTCTGTTGTCTGGTTGCTGTTGCTAGGACTTCTAACACTATGTTGAACAGCAGTGGTGAGAGTGGGCATCCTTGTCTTGTTCCTGATCTCAGAAGTAAGGCTGTCAGTTTTTCCCCATTGAGAATGATAATTTGCTGTGGGTTTTTCGTAGATAGATTTTATGAGGTTGAGTAATGTTCCCTCTTTCCCTATACTTTGAAGAGTTTTGATCAGGAATGGATGTTGTATTTTGTCAAATGCCTTTTCTGCATCAATTGAGAGTACTCTCTTCTCTTATTGATTTGTTCTATCACTTGATTGATTTGTGAGTGTTCAACCACCCTTGCATCCCTGGGATAAATTATGGGGGATAATCTTTTTAATGTGTTGTTGGATCCTGTTGGCAAGGATCTTGTTGAGAATCTTGGCATACATATTCATCAGAGATATTGGTCTGAAGTTCTCCTTTTTGATGGGGTCTTTGTCTGGTTGGGGGATTAGAGTAATGCTGGCTTCATACAAAGAGTCTGGAAGTTTTCCTTCTGTTTCTATTTTTTTAAAGATTTCCAGGAGAATAGATGTTATTTCTTCTTTGAATGTTTGGTAGAATTCCCCAGGGAATTCATATGGCCCTGTACTCTTGTTTCAGGGGAGGTTTTTGATCACCGCTTCAATCTCGTTACTAGATATAGGTCTGTTCAAATTGTCAATGTCTTCCTGTTGCAGTCTTGGAAGTTTATAGGTTTCTAGGAATGTATCCGTATCTTCTAGGTTGTTAAACTTATTGGCATATAATTGTTGATAGTAATTTCTGATGATTGTTTCCATTTCCTTGGTGTTAGTCTTGATCTCTCCCCTTTCATTCATAATTTTATTAATTTGGGTCTTCTTTTTCTTTCGGGTTAGTTTGGCCAATGGTTTATTGATCTTATTGATTCTTTTAATGAATCAGCTTCTAGTTTCATTGATGTGTTCTACTATATCTCCAGTTTCTGATTAATTCATCTCTGCTCTAATCCTAATTATTTCCTGTCTTGTGTGTGGGGGGGGTGGTTTAATTTGCTGTTGATTTTCCAGTTCTTTAAGGTGTAATGAGAGTTGGTGTATTCGGGATTTTTCCATTTTTTTGAGTGAGGCTTGGATGGCTACATATTTCCTCCTTAGGGACTGCCTTTGCTGTATCCCATAGGTTTTGGATCAGTGTATCTTCATTCTCATTGGTTTCCATGAAGTGTTTCAGTTCTTCTTTGATTTTGTGGTTGACCCACAGATTCTTGATCAGGATTGTCTTTAGCTTCCGAGTGTTTTCTTAAGAAAGATTTTAATAAAGTGTGCATTGAATGAAGAACAACAACAACAAAAAATCTTTTATGTGCTATGTTTATTGAGCAATATTCTCTCCTCCATGCTGTAGTTACTCAGGAGTATGTGGGTGATGCTAATTGTCTATCTAGTGCTTAAGGTTCTGTTGAGGCTTACTGAAATGAATGTGTGTAAAGAGCTTTGGAGTCCTTTGGATGAAAAGTGGTACCTTAGTACTAAGTATTTTTGTTGTCTATGAGGTGGATGGTAGATTAATTGCACTGATCTTTCACACACCAGAGTTCATAACTTTGCAAGAAAAAGTGAGTTGGTAATCTCAGTTTAGTGCTACCACTGGGCATGCTACAAAATTATTGGATTCGACTTTGTGGCTAAGAAATGTCTACGAAGGGGCATCTGGATGACTTAGTCAGTTAAGAATCCGACTCTTATTTTCAGCTCAGGACCAGATCTTGTGGTCATGGGATCAAGTCCTGTGTCAGATGCTGCAAGTCTGCTTCAGATTCTCTCTCTCTCTCCAAATTTCTCTGTCTCTCTCAAATAAAAAAATAAAAAAATAAATATCTAAAAATGTGTCTACTGAGATGGTTTGCGGGTAGTGTAAAGACAATTAGGACTTAATATTTTTATTCCTTTCAGATGTAGTTCTACCTAAAATCATGGTATTTATATCACATTGATATGTATGTACATTTTAGAGTTATAAGGCTGATGCATGAACTCTGAATATGCATTCCCACTGGAGGGGAAATAGATGTTTATGGGTGTTGCTGAATGCAGTGGGTGGGCTTTAGCTCTAGAATCTGATACATTCTTTTGTGTGGGAGAGCAGGAGCAGCTCAATTGATATCAATGTAATTTGAGAATAGTAATTGGCAAACTAACCTTGTGGGAAGGAATTTCAGGGTTTTTGTGATACTGTGAAGTGGTTCAGAGAGGAATTTGTGTTTTGTTTTGAAAGGAATGCAAGATGTGAGTCAGGAAATAAGAGAATGTACAAGGTGAAGGTGGGTTGGAGGAGCAGAAGGTCGTATGACCTAGAATAACTGTAGTGTCCTTCCTACTTAGATATTTATTTTAATGAGGGCAGAGGGCCTGATAAGGGATGAGGTTTATTTAAAAGGAAGGAAGAATGGGAGGGAGGGAGCAAGGAAGGAAGGAAGGAAAGAAGAGGAAGAAAGGAGGAAGAGAGAAAAAAACATTAAGGTAATGTTCTTCATTCTTGGTTGTACATTAGAGTCTCTGGGAGATCTTTTAAAAAGGTTCATGCTCAAGCCTCAGGTCAATATGAAATAAATCAGAATCTCTGAAGGTTGAGACCCAGGCATCAGTATTCTTAAAATATTTCTCAGTCATTCCAAAATTCAGACAAGGGTCACATAGTAGTTTAAATGCTGCTAGATTCCCATTGTCATCTCGCATCCATCACTGTGCAACACACACACACACACACACACACACACACCTCCAACTGGGTATTTATCAGTCTACCCAGATATCTCATCTGAATGGAGATTTTACTTTCTTAGTTTTAAAGTAACTTTTTTTAAAAAAAAGATTTTATTTATTTATTTGGAACAGAGAAACACAGCTTAGAGAGGGATCACAAGCAGGGTGCATGAGATAGGGAGAAACAGGCCTCCCTTGGAGCAGGGAGCCCAACGTGGGGCTCGATCCCAGGACTCTGGAACCATGGCCTGAGCCAAAGGCAGTCACTTAACCAACTGAACCACCTAGGCACTCTTTTTTTTTTTTTTTTTTTAATTTTTTTTTTTTTTTAAGATCTTATTTATTTGACAGAGAGAAACACAGCGAGAGAGGGAACACAAGCAGGGGGAGTGAGAGAGGGAGAAGCAGGCCTCCCACTGAGCAGGAAACCTGATGTGGGACTCGATCCCGGGTCTCTGGGATCATGACCTGAGCCGAAGGCAGTCGCTTAACCAACTGAGCCACCCAGGCGTCCCCCACCCAGGCACTCTTAAAGTAACTTATTGTTAATTGTAACTTTGTTTTAATAAGTATTACAAGTTATCCAGAAGTGTAGATGAGCCATAAGCAAAAGCATTGTACATGCACTTGTAGAAGTAACTACTATTGATATTTTATTCATATCCTTCAAAATATAGATTTAAACAAAATGAGATTATACTGTCTAAATTTTAATGTGATTTTTATCTTTAATATATTGAGTATGTCTTCATGTCTGCCCATGCATTTCTGTAACACTCCTTTCAGTGGATGGGTACACCGTGCTTGTTGATTTAAGCAACAACTGTGTGTTGGATATTAACTTCATTTTCAGTTTCTCTGCATTCTTTTTTTTTTTAAGTTGCAATTGACAATTTAGAGGATGGAGATACTGTGAAATATTTAAACTAAAATAATTTATCTAAATTATGGTCATCTTTGTGTACATTCTTACATATCTCCTGTAGCTATGAAGCTTGAGTTACAGAGTTGAATCTTTCTCTCCCTTCTGTTTTTGCCCCTTCTCTTCCTCTTTCTCTTCCAGCTTCCCATTCCAGCTATGTATCTATCTTTTGCCTCTTGGCTTTTTGTCCTTGCCTCTCTTGCTCTCTGTATCATAAACGGCACTGTGTTGTAAGGGCTTTCAGTATACATGAGATGAGGCAAATATTCAGGAGGTGGTGGTTAAATATGTGTGAATATGGATAGTTTCTCAGAGAATTAAATGTTGTACCTTATTTTTTTTAAGATTTTATTTATTTATTTGACAGAAAGAAATCACAAATAGGCAGAGAAGCAGGCAGAGAGAGAGGAGGAAGCAGGCTCCCAGGACCCTGAGGTCATGACCTGAGCTGAAGGCAGAGGCTTTAACCCACTGAGTCACCCAGGCACCCTGTTGTAGCATTTTTAATTAAAATAGTAGAAGACCTCTCAAGAGTGATATTAGACTTGATTATGACCCCCTTAATCTCATGTTTTGAGTTTCTAGTGATCTCTAGCTAATTTTAAAGTAAAAAAGAATTGAGTTAATAAAATTTTCAGAAGGACATTAAAAACACATCCATATATTTTTCTAAGCCTGTGAGATGGTGATGCTTCATTATAGATACTTCTATGCTGCATGGTACATATGTATGAAATCTTCTTTGTTTTAACACATCACCAAAACTTCTGTACTGATGTATAGTATAGCTAGCTATATTAAATGCAGTTTAAATTCTATCTACTGAGTGTCAAGTGTGAGAACTGTAATGAAACATTGGTTCACATTCTGAAAGTATTCCAATGGTTTTACTAATAGAAACAAATGACTGAGGGGCACAATTACAGTTTTTTATGTGTGTGTCATCATCTCATTATTTGGAGCTTACCCTAGAACTTTTTTTAAAAGATAGTTTGAGACTTATTTCATTTATTTTATTATATAATAAATGTATGTCATGATATCATGACAATGTAGGTTTGATTTCCATAGAAGCTTAAAAATATAAAGGTTTTCTTTTTCATTTTAAAGTTATATAGCTTCAAACAATTTGAACAATACAGAGGTATACCCAGAAAACAAAATAGAATATACTTTCCTTCTTTGTTTCAGACCTAAATTTCTTAAAATAACTCAGGTTAACAGGTTGGCACATAGGCTGTCAGTTTTTTCTCTGTGTTCTAGTGAACGTAAATGCATTTTTCCATCTTTAAATTTTTGTATACCTAAATGTGAACACACTAAGATGATCACTTTGCAACTTGCTTTTATTTTTTAGCTTATCACTTTATTACAGTCAGTTTTCCAGATCAGTACATGTGACTCTAATTTATGAAAAGCATTGTTTATATTCAGTGAGAAATATATGCTGTAATTTGTTTAGGCATTTATTACTCAAAAACATTGAACTTATTACCAGTTTCTTTTCTACAACAAAAGCAATACAGCAAACACTTTATAAACACTGGTGGCTTTAGGGAATGTACTTTTTCAGTTTTATTAATTAAAAATAAAATATATATCTATAATATCTATAATTGACTAGTATATAAATAGAAAAGAGTAGCTGGCTTTGGGGGAGTGTTATTTTGTCTGTCCTGCAATCATTCTTTTCTCTGTCTTGTCTTCTCTCACTCTTGCTCTCTTCCTTGCTTCCTCCCTTTATTCCTTCTATTTTTCTTTGCATTATTCCTATATTTTTCATTTGTGATTTCTTATGTTTTTTGTAGCTTTAAACCTGTATTATAGTTAAAAATAAAATTAGTTTTCAAAATGAGGACAATCTCAGATCCTCTGTACCTCTTTTAGACCAGAGAAGGAGGAAGAACTTGAACATATTTGTTTACCATGAATTTTTAACAGTTAAATTGCTAAAAGGCAAGATATGAGATTGCAGAAAGTGGTAAAATTACTCTCGAGACAGTGATTATAAAACTGGAAACAAGACCCGTTGGTATCTTGACCAGCTGGGGAACTGTGGGCTTCTTAAAGTAGTGGAAAAAATGGGTTTGGCATCCAAACGCCTGACTTCACAAGATGGCTCCAGTTCATATCCATTGTGTGATAATCAATGACTATTTGATTTCTCTTATCTTCAATTTTCCTACTGTAAAAGAGAAAAGAATGGCTTTCATGGGGCACCTGGGTGGCTCAGTTGGTTAAGCGACTGCCTTCGGCTCAGGTCATGATCCCAGAGACCTGGGAACGAGCCCCACATGGGACTCCCTGCTCGGTGGGAAGACTGCTTCTCCCTCTCTCCCTCCGCCTCCTTGTGTTCCCTCTCTGGCTGTGTTTCTCTCTGTCAAATAAATGAAATATTAAAAAAAATAATAAAAAAAAGAAAATGGCTTTCATGATAATGCTATCAGATTAAAGTTAGATAAGACAGATTATAATGCATATAAGGTATATTAAATATTGGCCTACATCTGTTTATGACTATCACTAAACAAAGAACAGAGTATCAGAAAAACAATTGATTATTGCATAAAAGGTAAATAAAGGCTTTAAAATTTACCCTTATTTAAAAAAAAAGTCAAAAACTGGATATCTCTTTTAAAGGATTTTATTGTTTTATCTTTGGTCATGTCTTAAATGAATATCATTTACACTATCATTTAAGCAGTGCAGACGCAAATCATAATGATTGTTTTTGGTGACACCGTTTTATTTCTTAATTTGGGCAGGATTCTTGGGCTCACCTAAGTGTAAATAGAATGGTTTCCCAGTTATATGTACTAGAAGTAATTCTGTGACAAAAGAAATGCTTAATACTTTATTCCTGACTAGTTTTTATAATCCACATATTAAGATTGTCTTCATTCACTCACTGATAACTATTTACTGAGTTTTATTATGTAGTAAATCATAAACAGTATACAGTACTTAGCCAAATGGATAGGCGATCTGGCTTCATGGGTTCATAGTTTAAGAGAAGAAATGGATATTATCCATGTGACGTATAAATGTATATTTAGCCAATGGTTTGATTGTTCAGCAACAAAAAAATGGAGGAACCTGGCCCCATATTAAAATTCTGTTATAGTGAAAAAACTGGTATTACTCGTATAAAAGTACTGGAACCCTAAACATAGTCTCTACTGAAATCTTTCAAAGTACCCAGGGACATTCCATTCAGAACATGTAGAAAACTACAAAGAAAAAGTTGCAGATTGAATTGTATTGTTTGATTAAACCATTTGTTTGCATCTTCATCTTCTATCTGACAAATAGTAAAACCTAGACATAATTCTGTAAATGAAAACCATCTTGATCTGGCTCAGAATCACCAAGAGGATTAAATTAAGAAGAAAGTTGTAAAATCCAGCAGTAGTGACCGAGTGACCAAGTTCATTTGATTATATGCATTATATAATGTGGCATTAATGGATAGCACTAATCCTTAGCTGTGATGGGTTTTCCTGTCCTTGATGAGAACTCAGAATTTAAAGAACTGTAAAAAATAATACAAACCCAAAAGTCTCCCCATTGTGGCATATTAGGTGCACTGTTGCTGGGAGATGGGATTTCATTTTTTTTGTGAACTTACTGAGCATAAGAAAATCTGTTTATTCTTTTCCTGCCCTACATTGTATACTCCATGACTTTGTGAAGTGACTTATACATTGAGAAGTTCTATATTATCAGTTTGTTTAGCAATCATTTGAGGAAGTGAAACAAATCAGATCCACTGGAGACTATCTTAAAAATAAAGAATGGCAGTTGATATAAATTTGGAGATATATGTGGCCTATGATCCAGAACTATTTGGCTTCGTGGAGCATAACCTTTCTGGTGTGAGAAAATCCATTCAGTTTATCAAATTATAGACTAGAAGTTTGTTTTGTGAACAAAGAGATTTGGGGAGTTTAAGGGATATTTCTTTGTTAGCTGGTGAGTTGAACTTTTTTACTTTCTTCTGAAAAAAGTAGAACTCACTTTCTAAGATCTATGCAGTCTTTTTCACTGAATACTACCATAAAACCCTTACTGAATATTTTACCATTTCTTAGGTGCTAGAATTTTTTTTTTGTTAATGTGGCCATAACAAAAATATTGAAACCACCCTGTGCCATGAACTTTTAATTTCTGCTATAGTACATCAAAGAAACTACTGGTGGTTATTGGTTTCTGGGAGATGCCAAATTTGAGCCCAAACCATGTCAATTACTCATCTTTCTCTTGCTTCTGAGAAGCAAAAATGTACTGTGAGTTCTTGATTGTCAAAACCAAGACGGAAAATGGCAAACCGGAAATGTGACTTGAAAGACGTTCAAGGTATTTGGATTCTACCCTCAGATTTGTCACTAATGAGCAAATCACTTAGCTTCTTGTATCCTAGTTTTCTCACATTTAAAATGAGAGGATTGGGTGTGTGAGTTCTAGTCAATTATGGGGCTGATATTATTTAATATTCTTTATAGTTTGGGCTTATTTTTCTTGATAGGGAGACTGTCCATTCAGCCTCATCATGAAATTTGAATATTTTTAGAATGAAATGACCTTTTTTTTTTACTAAAAAATGTATATATTTAGGGATAACTCAGAATATTTCTTGCTTTGTGGGTTACAAATTAGCCACAGTAATCAGAAATTGGCCAACATAACTGACAAAGTGAAGAATAATAAAATTTAATTAGGCATTTTACCTTTATAAATTTCAAAATATTGGTTACTATAAATAATATTACTATTATCTTCTGTAATAGGAAAGACTTTGGTAGCACTGATGATGTAAATATCAAGTAGACATCACAAATATTTGTGAGAACAAAAGTTCACAATAGTAAATTTTCGAGTGTTTGAATTAAAACTCATTATACAATTTAAACGGTTACTGTGTCATTCCCTATGCCTGCAAAATCCCACCTATTCACAATTTTACATGTTCACAGTGGAACCTATGCACATAGGCAGGTGGAAATTAGAAGCTGAAGTGATCAATCTCTGCTAATTTAGAGACACCATTGGACATATAGTAGAAATATTACATCAAAAACAAATTGTGCTTGCCCTGACAAGTTGCATTGATAAACTTAGGATCCTCTCTGCTATCTCTGCTTTTATGAAACTCTATAATTTAGTGCTAACCCACCCAGTGGTAATATTAGCCCACCCCTAGCCTGATTATTTGGCAGAGAAGGATTCAACAATTTGGCTTATTTCATTTTTGAATAGTTTGTTGTTTTGTTTTGTTTTGTTTTCCCTTGGTAGTATATTTTTAAGTACTTGGAATAAATAACTAACTGTTCAAGAATTTTCTCCTTTTCTTCTCCATCAGTTTTATGGTTAGCAGGATAACTGGATATTTCATTTTTAACCAAAACATTTATTTTATTGCTTTTGAAAGCTGTTGAATTTTATCTGTGTGACTTTAACCAGAGGTGTTTGTGTTTTACAGCACCAAAGCATGTTTATTTTTGCAATTCATTACAATAGTCAGCCTTTGGAAATAATGATAATAAAAATTTTATAATTTTTGTTATAAATAAAAAATGATTTGTTACCCCATATTCAAAGGAAAAAAAAATAAGTGACCTCACTGTTGAAATAGATCATCATTGTTTGAAACAACTCTTGTTAAAATACTATTTATTTTTAATGACAGATACTTCTATCAAAAGTCCTCAAAGTGTTATCTGTAGTTTA
>PITA01000440.1:253457-278971 GCA_004023965.1 Spilogale gracilis | reverse complement strand
ATCCTTTCTGATGGAGGCATAGTATTCCATTGTATATATGTACCACATCTTCTTTATCCATTCATCTGTTGATGGGCACCTTGGCTCTTTCCACAGTTTGGCGATTGTGGCCATTGCTGCGATGAACATTGGGGTGCATATGGCCCTTCTTTTCACTACATCTGTATCTTTGGGGTAAATGCCCAGTAGTGCAATTGCATGGTCATAGGGTAGCTCTATTTTTAATTTTTTAAGGAATCTCCACACTGTTTTCCAAAGCGGCTGCAAAAATTTATCTAAAAGACTTGTCTGCGCCTAATAAAATCTTCCATTGACTTCTCATTTTCCTTAGAGTAAAATCTCAAATCCATTCCCTGTAATCTATGACATCTCTCAGACATTACAGAGACCACTGCTGGTTCACTCATCCTACCCCAGGTTCACTGGACTCCACTGCTGTTGCTCTAATATAACAAGCACACCCGCATCAGGACATTTGCACTTGCTACCTTCTGCTTAGAATCCTCTCCTTCATGGTGTCCACATGGTTCATTCTTGAGTTGCCTTTACACATTGATCAAATGTCACCTTCCTGATAGTCCTCTACAAAATAGGACCACTTGTCATCTCATTTCTAGTCACCCTGTCTTTATCTTTATTTATTCATTCGTCTTTATAATCGCTTATTCATCCTTAAAATTATTGTTGTTTACAGCCATACCAGGCTGTCAAAATCACTATAGACAGGGCATACAATGCCCATCCACCGCAGTTCTCAGATCCTGTCTCTTATCTCCTCATGCTCCTTCTCCCCAAGCAATTTATATTGTTTGACAGTTACCTTTTTTTTTTTTTTTTTTTTTTGCAGGGCAATAGGCTTGTCGGTTCCTGGTTAGTGTTATTCCTGAGCACTGGTTTGAGTACTCTAACTCAGAGGCAGGAGGCACTGGTAGAAATTTGCAGTTTGACCCTGTAGGATATCAGTGCCGAATGTCTTCTGGTATTGGAGAGATAAAACTCTCACATTCTCATGAGAGGGAACACCC
Source organism: Spilogale gracilis (assembly GCA_004023965.1). Taxonomy (NCBI): domain Eukaryota; kingdom Metazoa; phylum Chordata; class Mammalia; order Carnivora; family Mephitidae; genus Spilogale; species Spilogale gracilis. Next base: position 277,946 of record PITA01000440.1, on the reverse strand, counting down.
AATTTCCAGTGTCAAATGGACCTTCCTGACCATAACCATTTGCTCTCTACAACCACTGATGGCACTGAGGGGCCAGAAAATTTCTGAGGGTTACCATGTATTAGAGTACATTCAGCTTCAGTATCAACAAGAGTTTTATCATTTGTTTATTTCTGGGGGGCTAGTAAATAGTCTTAATTACTCCCAATGGCCCTGATCTGGAGGTTATCTCACCCTGCATCTTACACTTGGGGCACTGAAGGCATCCATCCCAAATAGCACTGTATCCCTAAGTTCTCTGCTAGAGCAGGTGGTGCACTAGTGACAGAAGGGGCAGATACAAATCAGTGTTCAGGTTTTAAGGCTTTCCTCGGGCCAGCCAACACAGCATTGGGTTATAAGTCTACCTTTTCATGTGGGGTCTTGGCAGCAATGAGGTCAAACCACATTTGCTTCAGGATTACATTGACCAGACCCCTTGAGCCAATTAGGCTATCTTTTTGGCTTCCTGAGTTCCCTCTCTGTCTTGGGTCTTTGTCACGGTCTGTACTCATTCTCAGGATTTGTCAGTTTCCCCCAGTGAAGCAATGGATTGTCCAATATCATAAATGTCTTATCTTACCACCGGGATATCAGTGTTTCACACCAGGTGCTGAGGGCAAACTGGAATATCCTGACTTTCACTCACGCAATGAATGTGGCCTGATCAGGGTCTTCAAGGACAGTGGAGTAAATGGCCTATCTCATTCTCAACTCCCTAAGAATTTATTGTACCTCCTCTATAGATTTCCAGAGTCCCAGGTGCAAAGGGAAATCCCCTTCATTGAACCAAACCTCCCTACAGAATAGAATAACCCACACCATAAGGAAGTGAGTAAATTGGACTCCCTGAACACCATGCAGGCACAGCCAGAGGGCAGGGTGTGTGGTGATAATGTTCATTTTTCGCTGCCACCTGCCCTGTGAGGGTAAAGCCATCACTCCCTGTGTCCCATAGCCACACTAGCCATGCATGGCTACTTTCCCTGGCCTTTTGCTGGGACTTGGTGGCCATATTAATAAACTCCAGTGGGAGTATATTCTTTCATCATGAATGCTTCCTCAAATGGAGACTGTCCCACTGGCTGGAGTTGTTGCTATGCTTTTGCTTAGGGGTCAGAGAGCAGAGGTATTTTGTCCACTTCACAGTCAATCACAGTAACATCTTCCTCTTCAGCCACTCACTTTGCCAGGGATTTCACTTCTTAGTGTCCTAATCAGGCTTTGTCAGAAGAGCTCAGAGCTTAAGCCACAGCAGCTTGAACCCTCCTAGCTTTGCAAAACAGCAAGTTAAGGTTTCTAACTTATTATCCTGTATCATGCTTTCCCACCTTACCTTCTAGCCCACAAACTAGCGGAGTAGTGGGCATCCACACATCCCTCTCTAACCTCAGCCCTTCTTCCAACTTTCTAACCTGAACTTCAGTCTCCAATGGCCAGCAGAGTTGCCCACAGTAGAGGCCAGCCTACTGTAGTCACATTTATTTCTCTTCTCTGCTGCAGTATACTCTGCACAGTTCTTCAAACAAACTCACTAAAATAGCAGGAGTTTTCAAGGCATTCCCTGAAAATCCATGCAGGCATCTGCAAGTGTCTGACATACCAGCCATCCTTCCCCACAAAGAGGAAATGACAGCCAAGGATGTCCCCCATAGATACTTCTTTTCCAAGACCCATTTCTCCAGTCTTCTGACTGGCTCCCCAGTTATTGATTTGTAGCCTTGGAAATACCCTAGGTGAAATCTGAAACTGGCCCCTGTGCATGGATGGCAAGGAGAGACTGAGAAAAGAGGTAGGCCAGACTAGTAGGTGATAGGTTTAATAAGTAAAGGAACTAGCACACAAGGCTTGTCTTGAGTGGCTGTAAGATGAGTAGATCTCTGCACCTACCTGCAATCTCAAGAGTGAATACAGAGGCCTTAACTGGGTTCAGTTACATATACTGTCCAGATGGTCTCAACAACACCTTACTCTCTACAGGCTGCCTCTCTCCACTGGTTAACCTTCAGTAATATCCTCTCACCAGCCTCCTGCAGTACAGTACATATTATGTGATCTGTAATTTTTTTTAATGTCTATCATCCTTATTCTTCTATTAGAATAAGGGACTTTTTTTGTTCACTTCTGTACTCTCATTATTTAGGAAATAACTTGCTCTTGATAAATACTTATTGCTTGAAGGAGGAAAGAAGGAAGTAGGAATGAAGGGAGGATAAAAATTATTTTATTGATATTCAGAGAAAGCAATATCAAGTGTCCTTAAAACTGGGTAAGTAGTGGTGCTAACATGGATTTTACTGAAGAATTAGATATTTTGAATCCAGATTGTGGATTTAGGTTTATATAAAGAACCATGTAATAATTTCCAGAAAAACTGAGTTTGAAAGATGATTTGGATGAGCAGGAAAGGCCATGTAGTGGAAGACAAATTAAGCAGCATGGGGGAAATAAAACAATAGACAGCAACAGGACAGGCACATCAAGCTGTCAACGGGAATCTTAGGAGCCCTGCTACCTCCACCCAGTCTCAGCAGGACTGTGGCAGTATTAAAGGATTTTTCAAAGCCTCCTTTAGAGTATAACTATGAATTATTAACTGAAAGGTCTCTCCAGAAATAGATGGTAAATGTGGATTTCTGATTCAAATATTTATAATGGATGGATCCAATTTACCAGGCACAATTTTAGGCATAAGCATAGCTTCTGGATTTATAATAGAGCCTTCCTCTCCCCTCATTTCCATCACAATGATGGTAAGCTCTTAATGTATTTCTGTTAGGATATAGAACACACTCCATAAAATACAATCTTTTGAAATGTATTAAGGCATATTTTATGACTCTGCATATTATTTGTTTGGGGGAATGTTCCATGTGCCTTGTGAAGAATATATACTCCAAAACTGTTGGCTGAAGTGCTCTAAATACCAATTAGGTCAAGGTTAAAATTTTGAATTTTTCTACTGATTTATATATAATTATTGTATCAAATATTGATAAAACAATGTTAAAATCCCAAACTATGTTTGTATGTAAATTTCTCCCATTAGTTCTGCTTGGTTTTTCTTGAAAAATGTGCTTTCAAGCTCTATTATTAGGTGTATCTATACTTATAATTATGTCTTCTCAATTAATTGGTCCTTTTATCATTATGTTGAAATGACCCTTTTTATCTCATGTAATATTATTTGCCTTGAAATAGATCTTGCCTGCTATTACTGTAGTCACATTAGCTTTTTTATGGTTACCATTTTTATGGTTTATCTTTTTCAATCCTTTTACTTTCAACCTATTTGGGTTTTGTACTCTAAGTGAATTTCTTATGGGGTTCCTGGGTGGCTCAGTTGATTGAGTGTCCAACTCTTCATTTTGTATTAGATCATGATCTCAGGGTTCTGGGATTGAGCCCTGAGTTAAGGGTCTGTACTCAGTGGGGAGTCTGCTTGAGGATTTTCTGTCTCGCTTTCCCTCTACCCTCCCCCTGCTTGCATGTTCTCTGTCTCTCAAATAAATAATATTAAGTGAATCTCTTATAAATGGCTTATGGTTGAGAATTGCTTTTTTTTTTTATCCAGTAGGACATTTTCTGCTTTTTAAAATGAGTTTCTAGTCTATTTTTGTTCATATAATAATTAATATTTTTATACTTAGGTCTAACATTTTTCTATTGTTTACCATTAGTTTGATCTGTTTTAGTTCCTACTTCTCTTGTTTCCAAACTTTTTTTAGAAGTATTCAAATATAGGGGCACCTGGGTTGGCTCAGTCATTAAGTGTCTGCCTTCAGCTCAGATCATGATCCTGGAGTCCTGGGAGTGAGCCCCGCATCGGGGTCCCTGCTCTTTGGGAAGCCTGCTTCTCCCTCTCTCACTCCCCCTGCTTGGGTCCACTCTCTAGCTGTGTTTCTGTCAAATAAAATCTTAAAAATAAAAAAGAAGTATTTAAATATATTTAGTAATTTATTTTTAATTTCTCTAGCAGTTTTTAGGTTTAAATTTTGCTATTCTTTTGGTAACTTTGCTGGTTACTCTAGAGATTACAAAATTCATATTCATCCTAAAAGTAAAGCCCATCATTCTAGGCAGGGCCTCAACGTGCTCCAAACCAAACCGAGAGTTCTTTACTGACACCACATAAAGACCATCCCCTTAGCCCTACTATAAAGACTTCAGATCAAATCACTGAAGAAGTTTCTCCCAGCACATTTCCCCTGAAGATATGCAAGATCATAAAATGGTTCACAGTCCTTGAACTAGGAATCAGTTTAGACCAAGAATAAGAACATAATCTAAAGATGAGGCACAAACAAGGGCAGAACATAAGTTACTACATATTAACTAATGACAAATGGTGGCCCTCTCCCCGAGGCCTGCATCCCATGAGTATCCTTGCTCCACAAACACCCACATTCCCTTATACTGGTGTCTGCAATGAGAATGTCAAAGAATAACAAGGTAGTTAAAAAACACTGAGAGTCAAAGAATAACAAGGTAGTTAAAAGTTAAAAAACACAAGAGAATCAAAAAATAACAAGGTAGTTAAAAAACACTGTCATTTGTATAAGCCCTCGCTAGAGCAGGGCTCCCATGGTGCTTACATACATGGTTATAAAGAAAAGGCCTATGCAAACAACTTAAACCCTGCCTCTACAAAATAAATAACACTTCCCCCTATTATGGTTAAAGTGCTAGACAGGATGACTCCTAGCTGGTTTACTTATAATCTAGCTTATATCTTAAAGTTTAACTCTATATGTAACTTACTAACCTAAGTCTTTTTTATCTTATTGCTCAGAGCACCTTACCACTAAAAGTCATCTGCTGTAAAAATATTCTGTCTTCTGATGACATGTCACCTGTTGCCTATAAATAAAGACACTGAAAGCCGGCAAGGCAGAGATGCCTCACAGGTGATCGAAAGGGATCTTCGGGGCTCTCTCATTCGCCAACACTGTCCTTCCTTCAGGGACCCCTGGTTCAGCCAGAGCAGGCCTCTGGCACCTCTCCTATCTCCAACTGTTTTCAAGATTTCTTTCTTCACCTTTTCTTTACCAATTATTTGTTTCTGATGTGCCTTGTATTGGGTATGTGTGTTGTCTTTATGCTCCTTGTGTCTACTCAGCTTTATGTTTCTGTACACTGAGATTTTCTACCAAATTTGGAAAAATGTAGCTATTATTAAATATTTCTCACCTTCATTTTATCTCTTAACCTTTTGTAAAATCAGTTGCACATTGTGTTAGAGAGCTTGATACGTCCTATACTAACATTCTCTTTTTTTTCAATTACTCTCTATTTTTCAGACTGTATAATTTCTATCAATCAATCTTCATGTTTGCTGACCAACCTCTTTGTCTGCCATCTTCTCTCTGCTATTAAGCACATTGGAATACTCTACTTTTCAAATATAACACTTTTAAGTAGAATTTCCATTTTTTCTTTTTTATAGCATCCATTTTTCTGCTGAGATTCTTCATCTTCTCAGCAACATTTCCTTTCTTGAACTATAGCTATAAGAGCTAACTTCAAGTCCTTGTCTTCCCACATGAATAGACACTCAACCTCACTCATCATCTGACAAATATAAATCAAAGCCACGATGAGAAACCCCCCCATACCTGTCTGAATGGCTAAAATTAACAACACAGGAAACAATAGATGTTGGTGAGGATGCAGAGAAAGGAGAACCCTCTTACACTGTTGATGGGAATGCAAACTGGTGCAGTCACTCTGGAAAACAGTATGGAGGTGCCTCAAAAAGTTAAAAATAGAATTACCCAGTAATTGCACCACTTGGTATTTACCCAACGGATACAAAAACAATGATTTGAAGATCGGATATATGCATCATGATGTTTACAGCAGCAGTAGGAACAGCAGCCAAACTATGGAAAGAGTCCAAGCTGAACAAATGAAGAAAAGGTGATATATATATATAAACATATATATACATATATAATATATATGCAACGAAATATTACTCAGCCATTAAAAAGAATGAAATCTTGCCATTTACAATGATGTGGATGCAACTAGAGTGTATTATGCTAAGCAAAAGACATCGGTGAGAGAAAGACAAATACCATATGATTTCGCTCATATGTGGAATTGAAGAAACAAAACAGATGGGAAAAAAAAATTAAACAGAGGGGCAGAGGGGCATAGGGAAAAAAAATTAAACAGAGGGGTAGAGGGGCAAACCATAAAACAGACTCTTAACTATAGAGAACAAACTGAGAGTTATTGGAGGGGTGGTGGGTGAGGGACGGGCTAAATGGGTGATGGGCATTAAGGAAGGCACTTGTTATGATAAGCACTGGGTGTTATATGGAAGTGATGAATCACTAAATTCTACTTCTGAAACCAATACTATAGTGTATGTTAACTAACTTGAATTTAAATAAAAACTTGGAAAAAGATAAAAACACATAGGCGTTAGGGAAAAAAAAAGAATCTGGTTGGTAATTAGAATAGCTCCTATTTAGTCCAGTCCTTTGATGTTCTACTAGTTTTTGCCCAGCATTATATTTTAGTATTATTAATGACTATTTTTTTAATTAAATAATTATATTCTTTATATAGTTAATCAAGAATTATTTTGAGGGTGCCTGGATAGTTCAGTTGGTAAGCCACTGCCTTCAGCTCAGGTCATGATGCTGGAGTCCTGGGATCAAGTCCCACGTCGGGCTCCCAACTCCATGGGGAATCTGCTTCTCCCTCTGACCTTCTCTCCTCTCATGGTCTCTCTCACTCTCTCTCTCTCTCAACTAAATAAAAATAAATTCTTAAAAAAAAAGGAATTATTTTGAGTACAAACTGTTCATGATATATAATACTATATATGCCTCTTTTATTATCTGGCAGTCTTCTTATTGTACATGTAAATTATTGTCTCTTTTCTGATTAAAGAAAAGGTCATCTGTTACTCATGTCATTGTTCACTTATATGACATGTATCATATTGTTTTCCTTCGGCTGTCTTTAATATTTTCTCTCCATCTTCGGTTTTTAAGAGTTTGATTATGATGTTCCTACATATGGTTCTTTTTTGTTTTTATCCTAGTTGAGACCAACTGGATATTCCTGCTTTTTAATCAAATTTGGAAAATCTTCAGTAATTATTTTAATGTCTTATTCTCTCTTTCCTTTTCCTTTGAGACTTCAATTACATGTATGCGAGATTTCCTACTACTCTCCCTGAGGACAGGTAACTGAAGCATTGGTTACTTTTCAAAAAAATTTATTTTTTCTCTGTTCTTCATATTGAGGGATTTCTATAAATTCCTCTTTAATTTTTAATAGTCTCCAAAGTAATGTTAAGGTTAATCAGTACATTTCAAAATTTCAGATATTTTATTAATCTATGTTAAATTCTTCATTTGATTCTTAGTTTCTGTTTTTTTCTGTTGAGACTCTCATCTCTTCGGTTATTATTACCATCTTTATCTCAAGGGCCTTGGACCAATTTTTCACAGCTTTGTTAAAATATTTCTCTACCAATTACGACATTTGGGTCATGTTGGGGCCTCTTTTTATAACTTGTTTGTTTTCTTAAGTATGAGTCTTATTTACCAACTTCTCTGCATATATATTTATTTTTAATTTTATGTTGGACAGTTTGGATGAAACTTTGTAAGGAATTGGGATTACAACATTATCCTTGCAAACTTGTTGATTTTTTTTTCTATCAAGCAATTAAATGGTATATAGTTTTGTTCTTATAAAAAAATTAAAATAAATAATAAATAAATAAATAAATAAATAAAGTCCTTGTCTTCCAATTCTAACTACTGAATTATCTTAAGGAATGTTTCTACTGTCTATTTTTCTTTTGACTATGGGCCACATTTTCCTTTTAAGCTTGTGTGTACAGTAAATTTCAATTGTATAATGCACATGGTGGATCATAGTAAAACTCTGGATTCTGGAATCTTCCTCAAAAGAGTGCTGATATTTGATTAGCAGATATCTAAATTGTTTAGTGCCTATCTTAAACCTGTGGAGGTTTGCTTTCACACTTTGTTAGGAAGGGTTTATTTCAGAATAACTTTAGCCTTCACCTTAGAAAGAATGCTTAGCTCTGAAGAAATAAGAATCATTCCTTAGTCACAGCCCTTCTGGGGTTTCAGTGAAAAATCCTCCTCATTTGAGAAGATTTAAATGTCATTTCCTGTCACTGCATGTGGTAGGCAGTAATTCAAATCTCTGCTTCACATTTTCAGTCTACAAGCTGTTGTTTTGCCTACATTCCTTAGAATCAGCCCTGTGCATATATAGTTCAGGTTTATCCAAAGAATGAGAGAAGTTTATACACAGATTTACTGCCTTTCAGTTCTGTGACTCCTTCCTTATCAGTACTTCCTTCCTCCATTTCAGCTGATTTAGCAATCCTAACTGTAGCCTGAACCACTTAAGCTTTTAGCATTATGGATTTCTGCCTGAGTCTTAACTCCCTTTACCACAAGAACTAGGATATGCCCTCAGGCAAGAAAGATCCTGAACTCACCTAAGGGGCTCCCCTTATTTCAAGGGTTAGATAATTTGCTTTGGGTTAATTTCCAGAGTCTTAAAATAGTTTTTACTTTATAGGTCCTCTAGATTTATAATTGCTATCTATGAAAGAATTAGTCATATATTAGGTACTCTACCATAACCAAAACTGGAACTACCTAGAGATATATTTAAAAGGCTAAAACCATGATGAAAAATGATCTCATGGAATCAGGGATTTAAATGGGTTTGTTACAACAATGGTCTCATTAGAACATCTTAAAGGCTGCTTTATGAAGGCTTAAATGCAAATTTTTAAAATACAGGATTTAATAAAGATTGCTGGGAAACAGCAGATAATTAATAAGTATTGCTGACAAAGGAAGGTGAACTATATTTCAACTTATGTGGAAAGAGCCTTAGGAAAGAAAATAATATGGTGAAAAAATCAGAATAGTCCATAATGATAATCTAGTCTAATCGCTTACCTACAGATAATCAAGAAAAGGTTATAACTTGTTGAAATATACTAGTTAGTTAATATCCCAAAAGTAGATCCAGGCATGGAAACACAAGTTCCACGAGGCCATCTTCTCTCAAGCCCTACATTACTTACAGACACCATAAACCTATTTCACAGTAGGCAATATTATTAGCGTGGCCATACCAATGGTAGCATATTTCTCTCTAATATTCTGAAGACAGATTAAAATGTACTGCAAAAACTCATGGTGATATCCATAAATAAGGGATATTTGGTAGGAAGTCTGAATAACTATACTTATGTATATTATCTCTGGATCATTCCATTCCAGACACTTAGATCTTAGAACAAGGTTAACTTCTTCTCGATAGGAGAAATTATTACACCAAGAGCATAGAATTACAAGTTTTCACAAGATTCGGCAAGAATTAGTTGCACATGCTAAGACACAGCTTCCCAAGGGATTCTGCAGAAAGGAGAGTGTAGGTACTTCAGGCAAACAGCAGGTATCAGGGATCTATTACATTTGTCAACAGAGTTAGGGAGGAAGAAACCTAAAACTTCAAGGATGTCTTAGTAGGTAACTGGATTTCATCCAAATGCAATTCAGGATGATGACTAGATCCAACAAAACGGTTTATGAAGGAGGGGGTGCTTAACTTCCACTATTATATTATATATATATATATATGCAATTTTAACATATTAAACTGATGTTAATTTAATTATATTATATATTATATTATAATTATACTATATACTATTATTATATCAATATATGATATAATGCTATTATTAATAACTTCCACTATTCTTCAGGTTACAATCTCTGGGCTCATCTTCTACCTCTACCCCATTTTAACTCAGGCTGAGACAAAGTCTCCTTTCCTGAAGCATTCATGTAAAAAGTTATATATATCCCTATGTTTTCTGCAGCATTATTTATAATAGCCGAGATATGGAAACAACATATGTGTCTATCAATGGATGAATGACAAAGAAATATGGTATATATGTACAAGGGAATATTACTACAGCCATAAAAAATTGAAGTCTTGACATTTGTAACAACATGGATGGACCTCAAGTGCATTATGCTAAATAAAATAAATAAAATAGACAAAGACAAATACATGATCTCTCTTTTAAATCTAACAACAACAAAAATAAGCTTATAGATACAGAAAACTGATTGATAGTTGCAAGAGATGGGGTGGAGGATGGGAGAAATCTACAAACTATTTTAATTCTTTTTAGTTTAAGTAAAGTGAATATATTTTTTTAAAGTTTCCTCAGTACTCACGTGATTCTCTGAGCATCCCCATCAAAGCTCAGCAGACCTACCCTACAGTATTAGGTGTTTGCCTTCCCCTCCCCCAGATCACCACTATAAATACACAGAATACAATTATGAGGGCGTTGAAAACATGGACTATATTTTTTATGTCTGTAACCCAAAGATCAACACAGTGCTGGGCACATGTTAGATACTAAATCACTGGGGATAACCGATGGATGGATAGTATCCTAATCAGCTAGGGCCCCCATAACAATACCACAGTCTGGGCGGCTTAAGCAATAAAACTTAATTTTCTTACCATTTTAGAGGCTAGAAATCCAAGATGAAGGTGCAGCCGGTTTGTTTTCTTCTCAGGCCTCTCTCCTTAGCTTGCAGATAGTCACTCTCTTTTTATGTCCTCATTTAGTTTTTCCTCTGTGCATGAACATTTAGACATGTGTCTAAATTTCCTCTTCCTATAGACACCAGCCAAATTGGGTTAGGGCCCATCCTTACAGCCTCATTTTAACTTAATCATTTCTTTAAAGGCCCCATCTCCAAATATAGTCACATTCTGAGGTACTGGGGGTTAGGCTTCAAGATATGAATTTTGTGGAGACACACTTCAGTATGGAGGGCACAGTGAGATAGTCGACTGGTTCAGAGTCTCACACACAGGGGAAGACAACAGAACAGAGGTCTATGAATGCAACGTTAGCATAAAAGAGAATCTGGGTCTTAAAAAAGAAAGAAAAGGGAATATAAAATTTGGAGACTGAAGATATGGGTTCAAGTAGTAGTCAGCTTACAAAGTGGACTAACCACTTGGATAAATCATTTACCTCTTCTGGATCTTAATTTACTGAACTTCAAAAAGAGGTTGGTAATACTACTTACTTCCTTTCACAGGGTTGTTGTAAAGATAATATAAAACTTGTGAAATTCCTGGGGCTCCTGGGTGGCTTACTTAGCTAAGCCCATCTGCCTTCAGCTCAGGTCATAATCTCAGGGTCCTGGGACCTAGCCCCATGCTGGGCTCCCTGCTCAGAGGGGAGTCTGCTTCTCCCTCACTGTCTACAGCTCCCACCCACCCACCCCTCATGCTCTCTCTCTCAAATAAATAAATATATTTTTAAAAATGTGTGAAGTTCTTTATAGAATGTACTACAGGCAGTAGTTATTATTATTATTTTTTTATATCATTGACAGATCTGAGAAGCAAGATTGGGGCTACCTGGCTTAGATGTACTGCAGGAGACTGAAACAGAAGCAAGCCTGAAGATGATGTGTAAAGGGTCAGTGAATCTGACAGCGAATCTTCCTTGGCCAAAGGCTGGAAAAGAAAAAGAATCCAGCAGCTCCTAGGTCAGGAATATTTTATCCTTTGGATCAATTAGTTGGAAAATTAGGTATTAATAACATAAATTCTTTAAGCAAAACGGATCAGAAGCAAATTAACCTGACCTAAAATGTGATACAAATTTCCAGGGCCTGGGTTCCCCTTTGTACTTTACATTGCTAAGAAAGAAAAACTTCTAGAAATAGTTGCTTCATTCTGCTGTCATAAAATGTCCAACACAAAAACAAAAAAATAGGACTTTTTTGGTTGTTGCTGTCTTGTCTTTGTCTAAAACAGAGATGAAATAGTAAAAATAATTTAATTCCCTTTCATCCAAAAACTTCAAAATCAGACAGACAATGACAAGTATTCTTGAAAGGACAAGAGCAGAAAGAAATACTGAAATTATGGACACTTCCACCCTCATGTTACAAAGGAAAAAGCTGAGAGAGAGAGAGAGAGAGAGAGAGAGAGAGAGAGAGAGAGAGAGACTGAGTCCCTAGCCAGTGAGGGATGGAGCCACAGTGGAACCTGGACCTTCTTCCCAAGTCCTCAGGTACATTTGTCCATTTCCTTGTGTCATGTCTCCTCTGGGGCCTTGGAAAACATCCAATCCAAAACTGCCTCAAATTGGTAAAGCATTTTTAACTCCTAAATATATATATATTTATACATATATATTTATGGGTATTTGGAACATAATTACTATTTAGTTGTCTCTGAATAAAATCTCTAGAAAAATCATTGGCTCTGTGGAATCATTTAATTTACCACGGATGGTATTTTAGTCTCTAGGAACCTCTAACTAAATTTAGACTTTTCCTGCAGCAATATTTCTTTAAAATGTAAACCACGCACGCACTGCAAGTTACCCAGTTACATCACTTCACATTTAAGCAACTGATTTCCAAAAATATGGATAAATAGCGACTCCCAGTGGCAAAACTTGTATCTGCAAACTGAAGAATCGAAATAAAATTAGATGCTGTTCAGAACAATGTTTTGTTGGAGAACAATGTTCTGTGGAGAACACTGCTAATTGTGGAATATTAGTGTCCGGTAAACATACCGTTATTAAAATAAAAAGAAAGAGACTGGATGATTCTGTCTTGAATTTTCATGAAATATCTCTAATGAGAAGTAGAATACTATTGTCTGTTTTTTGATTAAATGATAGCATTATATTAATTCTAATACAGTGACACTTTTTCATTTTCACTATATTCTAAAAACTAATTTAAAATTAATTTTTAATTAAAAATTAAAATTTAATTAAAAATTAAAAATTTTAAAAATAAAATTTAATTAAAAAAAAACTATGAACATAAACTTTTAAACTATGACCATAATGAAATTTTTTTTAAATACCTGATCTTAAACTACTTAAACTTTAGTGTTTAAGTGTAAACACTTAAACTTTAGTGTTAGTGCTATTTCAGCAAAACCCAGACAGAATACAATCCATACATCTAGCACATTGACTGTATGTGTTCAGGGAGTGAGAGATAAGTAGTAAGTGCAATGATTATTTTTGTCCTAAATAAATATTGTCATACATGCTGAGCCTATGAAGACTCCTCAAATTCTTAAATATTATAATACATATACTTTCCTTCATAATGTATAACTAAATGTAGATATTTTGTGTCTTTTCACACTCTTTTTGATTTTATAAAATAGATCCAAAGTTTCCCACTTACAAAGCTATAAAAATTAATTCTTTCTGGAGCACTTACTGAAATAATATCATGATTCATGTTTTTACATTTCTATATAAATCATGTGGTGGGCTTGCTTGTTACATATAGCTAAGCCACCACTGAATTTGACTGCCTGGTTTTAATTTACCCTGAGCTTCTATTTCCCAGTAAGTAATTTTGTAAGACTTTTTACTTTGTCATTATTTCCATCACCAGCAGAAACCTTCATTCCTTTCCAGGTCTATTTTCAACATAATAGAAATCCACTAAATCCTTGTGTGTGTGTGTGTGTGTGTGTGTGTGTGTGTGTGTGTACATGCACTTCTGCACATGCATTAATGTAAATGGATAATTTGCAAATATCAAGGATCTTCTGTAATCTATAACTTGGAATTATTGCTGATGTTTAGAATATACATCAGAACATGCACATTCACACTGTACATGTGGTCAGTGACAACAATGAACTCTCATTCAGGGTAACAGAGGTCTCGACACACTTTGAAAGGGAACTCTTGGTTTATACTGAATTAGAGAAAAGCATGCTAACATCAGTTGAAGCTGAATGTTCAAAATGTTTGCTATGATGTCTATGAAATACGGAAAAACTAATTCTGACTTTGACAGTAATTTGTTTACTTTGGTTAGTTTATAAGGACTTTTAACTATTCAAGTTATTTTGCTGTGTTTGGGAAGGGAAGGGACGAGTCATTCACATGTGAGGATGCATTTACAAATTAACAGAATTTTGTTTTGGAAAATCTAGCAAACTCCTTCTTGGGTGTTTTACTTTGGGACTTCTATTTCCAACTAAATGGTTTATTCATTGAGCTAATTATCAATAGGGTAACTTAGTTTCCCTGAGATGTTGGCATAATGAAAGGATGAATAAAATACATTAATGGATGATTTCACTCTAAGAATACATTCAGAATAAATTATGTCAGTTTTGACATTCTAATTTCCCCTATAGGACCAATACCCAATAAACAAGTCATTGAATTTTATAACTGGCGAATAGAATCAGAATATACAAATCTACTATTCTCCCATTTAATCTGAGACTAGGGCAATATTACATCAACCATAACTTTTTATCCGGGAACACTTCCATGGTTAGCAATAACTAACCTGTAGGCCCTGAAACATTCCTCTGTATGATCAATGAAAGATTAATTAAAATTTTTATTAGTTTTGAGGTGCTTGGGTGTCTCAGTCAGTTAAGCATCTGACCCTTGGTTTGGGCTCAATTCATGATCTCAGGTTCACAGGCTCAAACCCCTGTCAGGTTCTGCTGTCAGGGCAGAATCTGCTTGAGATTTTCTCTATGCCTTTTCCCACCCCCCAAATAAATAAATAAATCTTTTTTTCTTTTTAAAGAATGTTTATTAGTCTTGTTATCTAGACAACAAAAGTAGCAGTAACATGAGTAGCAGTGATAATAACAGCAGCAACAGCAGTTACCATGTATTAAGCACTGTGTGCTAGTCATTGTTCTAATGTCTTTATATTAATTTTCTTGGCTATCACAATCCTATGAGGTAAATAGGAGAAAAATATGCTTAGCAAGGTTATAGACCAAGGTCACATAGGTGTTAAGCAGTAAAGATTAGAAGTCAAAGGTACAAAATATGTATGCGGTGGATGTCATGAATCTAAAGTCACACAGGCAGTAACTGGTAGAGATTATGCACTCAAAGCCACATAGGCCATAAATGATAAAGGTTAGATATTCAAGGCCAGATGAGTGGTCAGTGGTAGAGGCTATATGTCCAAGATGACATAGGTGGTAAGTGATCACGTCTCTCTAGCTTCCCTTCTCTCACTGATAACCTGAGGGCTTTGAGTGACTGTGGAGAACACTGCTAGTTACCTGAAGTTTATTCTTCCTTTTCTGTATAGAGAACTAAAGCTGACATGACTGCCTAACCAGGACTCTACTTCCCAGTGCCCCTTGTAGACAGGTGTGGCTTACTGACTGAGTTTCACCAATGGAATATCAATAAAAATGACAGTTACCTCTTTCTGCTCTGGTTTACAACACCTTGCAGTGAGGAAAAAATTAACTTTTATTTTCTTTAAGCCATTAAACTATTGTTAGTTCTCTCTATAAGAGCAGACAATCCTTACCTTCACTAATACAGTGAACATTCAGAAATCTTAAATTCTGAAAGTCCAGACTTAATCAGAAAAATTAAAAGATGGTAAGTGTTATCCTCATAAATTTCAAAACAAACATATTATGGTTTATGAAACCATAATCCCCAGCACCAGACTTCTTTTACTAAAATGATTTATAATATACATCACTTCTGAAAGTCACTTCCCTGTATTCTAATCACTTTGTCTTTCTCTATATCATGGCATTGCTAAATATAGCCTTAACATCCCCTATCATATTTCCTTAGACTTTTAGTCCATACCATAATGATAAGTGAAAAGTGCAATAAAGAGATCATACTATTTTCTATGGATAAGGAATTCTGTCAGATCAATTTTCCAGCATTTGAAAAATCAGAATCCATGACTAACTGAAAGAGATTTTCTTTCTGTAATACCAATCACCTGAATTTTAATAAATATAAAAGAGGGCAAAACATTGTGAGAATAAATCAGTTCATTCCTTACTAGAATAGCAGCTTCCAGTCTATAGTATATGGAATAATTTATATAATGAAAAATATGTTTGATATTTTCTTGTTGAATTTAGTGCTGTAGAAATTATTTTAGGTTTGGCAAGATGGGAGCACATTACATAATAGTAGCAGTTGCATCATTAAACCCACAAGTATTCTGTGGTATCTGTAAAAGGCTCCCATGGATTAGGGTACCATTAAAATGTATAAGACACTTAGAACAAAGCTGAAGGACTTATATGTCTTGATTTCAAAATTTATTACAAAGCTATCATAATCAAAACAGTGTGGTCCTGGAATAATGATAGACTGAGAGGCCAATGAAACAGAAAACCCAGAAATAAACTCCTGCATATATACTCAAATGATTTTCAACAAGCGGGGCAAGACCATTCAGTGAGGAACGGGCAGCCTTTTCAACAAATGGTGCTGAGGAAACTGGATAACCACATGCAAAAGAATGAAGTTAGACCCCTACCCAATATAAAAAGATGACTCAAAAAGGACCAAAACACAAGACCTCAAACTACAAAACCCTTAGGGGAAAAAAAAAAAGAAAAGAAAACATAGGGCAAAAGATACATGGCATTGGATTTGTCAATAATTTCTTGGATATAATGCCAAAGGCAGAGAGAACAAAAGAAATGCATTGAACTTTGTGAAAGTTTTGTTTTAGATGATGGAGAAATAAGAACAAATAGGATACAGTTTCTTCCCAAAAGGAACCAGCAGTCTAGAGTGCATAAGTTAATACATGCCATGAAAGAAGTATGGGCAGGATATTATAGGGGTATAAAACAAGGCATGACTGATTATCTCAGAGGAGCCTAGAGAAGACTATTAAGATGGTACTGCTTAAGGAAAGTATTGGAAGAGAAGTAGTCATACGGGCAGAGAGGGGAACTGGAAGGAGATAAGAGACAGGGACAGGTATTTAAAAACTGAGGCAAGATAAAAATATGGAGACTTTAAACAACTATGGTACATGTTATATATAATAAATATCTATACAACAGAATATTGTTTGGCAATAAAAAATAGCAAAATCTGGGGCGCCTGGGTGGCTCAGTTGGTTGGGCGACTGCCTTCAGCTCAGGTCATGATCCTGGAGACCCGAGATCGAGTCCCACATCAGGCTCCCTGCTCGGCAGGCAGCCTGCTTCTCCCTCTCTCACTCCCCCTGCTTGTGTTCCCTCTCTGGCTGTGTTTCTCTCTGTCAAATAAATAAAATCTTAAAAAAAAAAATAGCAAAATCCTAAGATATCATGGATAACCTTGAAAACAGTATATGCCCAATTAAAAAAGCCTGACACAACAGACCACAAGTTATATGTGTCCATTTATATGAAATTTCCAGAATAGGCAAAGCTATAAAGATAAAAGATAGATTAGTGGTTGCTTAGGGTCCAGGCATTGGAGGGCTATAGGGAATGTCTACTAATGGGTACAGAGTTTCTTTTGGGGGTGATGAAAATGTTGGTTGTAATGACAGTCACACGGCTCTGTGAATATACTAAAAGTTATTGAATTGTACATTTTGAGTGGTTCAATTTTATAATATGTGAATTTTATCTCATAAAGTTGTTAGATTAAAAGAAGATTCATTGGGCTAAAGATAAAGGGAAACTGGGATGACCTTGGAACTATAGATTTGCAAATATGGTTATTACCCTTGATACTTAAAAAAGAAAACTTCTCTGCTTAATGTATAAATACTTGGAACAAGAGAAAATATACATTGTTATACATATTATATAAATACACACACATATATAATACCTACTAAGATTCAAGGAAGGGGAAATTAATCCATTTCTTGATAGAAGGAGCTGCAAAGTCACCTTGTAAAGGATGTCAATACAGAAAACCAGAGATAATTGTCAGCATTTTTTGAAAAAGAACTGATGAGAAAGAAGAAAAGAAAACATCAATAATGATTCCCTGATTTCTTGCCTAAGAAATTGAGAGTATGAGGGGGTGTGAGGGATGGGTGGCTGGGTGATGGATATTGAGGAAGGTATGTGCTATGGTGAGTGCTGTGAATTGTGTCAGATTGATATTGACCCTATACCCCTGAAATAAGTAATATATGTTAACAACAAAAAAAAAGAAATTGAGATGATAATGTTGTCATTTGCATAAATGAAGCCAGTTGAACCCCTCACTGATTTTCCCCCAAAGGTGAATAAAATTTTGATGTATGTTTCCAGTGGTCCAAAAGACAAATCTATACAAACAACAGAATGATAACAACTGAAAGAACCATGGTAGAATATTCAACATAAGGCTCATTTTTTAAGAAAAAGTTATTATTGAAGACTACATGTCGTATGATGTAGCAATGTAATCTACTGAAATTTTATAGCAAACAGTGACAGACTGTGTGAAAACAAGCCATGATTTCCTTTGAGGTCTGAGACAATATCAAGTCCATTCACATCTGCCAAATCAACCTTCTTGTGGGAATTCACCAAAATGAAACCACTGTCAAGGATGCTATATAAATAGGCTTTATATTCACTGAGTTCTACTGTTTAAATCAAGTTAAAGGCCCCTCTAGGAATAGGAAAATTTTATATGTGCTATTATAGAAAAGAGCAGAATGGGTTGTGAGAGAAAAAGACTTTGGGGTCAGGGAAAATGACTGAGAGCATTCATTGTCATGAACTAGGACATACTACTGCATGACAGAAAGGAAGTCACAGTACTTGTAATGATTCATAAATATGCTTTCTTTGCTTAGCTCAAAGGAAACTATCATACTATCAGCTAGTTTTTTAATTGAGGTTCACTTTTTAAATACAATCTGCTTCTAATTAATGACTCCTATGTTTAGTGCAAGTTTACTTTAATTTTTGTTACCCTAATATCTAAGGCTTTCCACCAGCCTTTCCCATTTCATATCTTGACTCATATTTCTCAATTCTCTTAAATTTAGCCCATGCTGGTGTCCAAGTGACCTATGTGCTATCCACAAACATACCCTGTCCTCTTGTTTCTTCATCCTCACTCACCTCTTTGCTGCCTGCCTGTACTTCTTCTTCATTATCTCAACTCTTTCAAAACTGTACTTGTCCAGGGGCACCTGGGTGGCTCAGTTGGCTAAGCCACCGCCTTCGGCTCAGGTCATGATCCCGGAGACCCGGGATCGAGTCCCACGTTGGGCTCCCTGCTCGGCGGGAAGCCTGTTTCTCCCTCTCTCACTCCCCCTGCTTGTGTTCCCTCTCTGACTGTGTTTCTCTCTGTCACATAAATAAAATCTTAAAAAAAAAAGTGTACTTGTCCTATGAGTCATGACTCCTATACCAACCGATTCCAGAAACTTACTATGATTTTTCTGTTTCCTAAACTTCCACTCCACATTGTACTTCACCCTTGCCACTTATTCCACTCTGCCTTCTACTAAAGTTTTCATTTATTGCCAAGGGTAGGGAGTTGGAGGTAGGGGAAACAGGTGAAGATGATCGAATGGTACAAACTTTCAGTTATAAGAGGAATAAATTCTGGGGATGTGATGTACAACATGGTGACTACAGTTAATAATACTATATTACATATTTTAAAGTTGCAAAGAGAGTGAGTTTAAAAAGTTCTGACCACACATATGAAAATTGTAATTATGGGAGGTGATAGATGTGTTAACTAATCTTAATATGGTAATCGTTTTGCAATATATAAATATATCATCATTACATTGTATCCCTTAAACTCACACAATGTTATATGTGAATTATATCTCACTAAAACTAGGGGAAATATTTTAAAAAACATTTTTAATAAAAAATAAAAGGATTTACTTACTTTATCCTCAACTTTCCTATGTATTTCCTAAGGACACATGAATTCACTCTCTTTCAATATGGAGTCACTAGGAAGCAGAGGAGTAAGGTTAGAACTTCCTGCCAATGAAAAAGTTCAGTTTTTATCTACTTCATATAACAGTCCATAGACTTCTAAGAACATATCATTTGAAGAAAATGTTCTGTCAATTTAAAAAATGTTCAAATCTTAGGGGTGCCTGGGTGGCTTAGTTGGTTGAGTGTCAGACTCTTGATTTCCCCTCAAGTCATGATCTTGGGATTGTGAGACTGAGCCCTGTGTCGGGTTCCAGTGGGGCATGAGGACTGCTTGGGATTCTCTCTCTCTCTGTGTCTCTCTCTACTCCTCCCCTTCCCACTAGCTCTTTATAACAACAAAAAAAATTTTTCTTAAATGTTCAAAAATTATACTTATTTTGGCATTAGCCCCTTTCCCTTGGTGGTAGACAGCAATATATATGAGCTAAAATTAGTAAGGTGATTAAAATTGTCCTCTACCTACCAGCAGGGATATCGAGTATGAGAAAAGGGATATCAAGTATGAGAAAACTCATATCAAATCAATTGGCATATGTTATTGATTACAAAATCATATACTAAAAAAAAATAGAAGTGGCATGCCAGCAGAAAAGCAAATATTTAAGGTAATTGCTACTGATGAGTTCAACTTGGGTCAAAGAGTCATAGAAAAGCATGAACAGAACTCCCTAAAATGATCAGAACATCTTAAAAATAAGTATTAACCTGATATGTAGGCAAATATTAAATTGTAGTGCATATTCACCCTTGAACTCCTTACCTAAACAAACAACTGTAACTCTATGGTATAATCATACTGTATTAGTCCTCTATCTTTGCTTTACCCACTATGGTAGGCAAAATAATTAGTTCCCAAAGATATTCATGCCCTCATCCTTAGGGCCTGTGAATATGTTACATTATATGGGGGAACTACAGTTGCAGATGAATTTAAGATTGCTAATCAGCCAAATTAGAATAAGGAAATTATTCTGGATTATCCAGATGGGTCAATGTAATCATAGGTCCCTCAAAGGGGAAAGAGGGAAGCAGTGGAGTTAGAACCAAAGAGATGGCATCATGAGAAAGACTTGCTTGCTTTGAAGACTGAAGGGGGTCAAGAGTCAATGAATCCAGGAAACCTCTAGAAGTTGGGAAAGAAAGAAAATGGACTTTCCTTTAGAACCTCCAAGAAGAAGAAATGCAGCCCTGCCAACACCTTAATTTTAGCCCAATGAGACCCACTTCAGAGTGTGGACTCTCAGACCTGTAAGATAGTAAGTCTGTGTTGTTTGAAGCTATTAATTTTTTGGTAATTTTTAACAGCAGCAATAGGAAACTAATATATGTGCAAAAATTGTTCCAACCTTCCCCAAATGTCCAGAAACTGCTCCCTTACCAAATATCCTTTCCTATTTCAATCACCTGTCAGTATTCCCAAACTATATTTATTTGTAAGATGATAAATATAATCTGATAAGATAGTAATGTTTTCTATAAATTGCTTTGTCAAAACAATTACTAGGAAAGATATTACTGAAGAATTAATGAATATTTAAGTCATAATTATACAGCTATTTTAATTAATGTCATTCAGACACCAAATTAGAAGCAAAATATATTTTTGAATCCTCAAATAGCAAACAACGAGTTTTATGAGATACTTTATTTTTGAGAAAACAAATCTGCTGTTTGCGTTGTGAGTTGATCTCTTCTTAAAAAACAGACTATTTAAGGAATTGGGCATTGCGTGTTGATCTTCCAATAATAGGAATGTAAGTGAAACATAAGAGAAGGAGGAGAATAAAGGTGTTATCTCACTTCTAATGCAATTTCACCAAGATAGTAAAAATGTGTTCATATGCCTATGAAAGTCAAACACAACTGGGAATTGCAGAACTCAAATTAATATTCATAGGTAACAAATTGCTTCTGTTTCAAAAAAATCTTTCATTTCCATACCTTTTAGAAAGGTATGAGACTCTTGTTATCTAAACAATGAAGAAATCATCACCAGATAAGATTTGGCTATATACTCTGAATCCCTATAAACCTCAGTTTTTTATATGATTTTACCAGACTACCCCCCCATATGGATTAGTTCTGAGGATCAAATGAGATGATATATTTAAAGCAACTTGCAACCCAACAAATCACTTTTTCCCCTCAGTTTCTACTATAGGTCAAACGCCAAGATAGGCACACAAACAAGAATTAAACAACAACTGAACAATTAATGTACAATATAAGACACAGAACGCTATGAGGATCCATGGCTAACACAAACTGGGAGGCGGATGGCGAGGTATTTCCATTCCTTAGAAATGAGAGTGCCTACTAAGTGCTAGGCACTATGCATACTAAGTGTTTTAGGCATGTAATATCATTTAACCCTCATGATAAACCGAGTAGATAATGCTATATTCTCTTGTAACTGATGAGAAAGATCAGGCTTATGTAAAGCTATGCTAACTAATTCTTCTATGACCTGAGAAAAATAAGAAATAAAACCAAAGCTCATTCATTTTTTTCATGGATTTATTATTGAGCACCTACTATGTATGAGGTATGTTCCAGATCCTGAGGTTACTGTAGTGAAGACAACAATAAAATTATCTATTTTTGAGAAACTTATATTCTATAAAGGAATATAGGAAATACAAAAACTAAAAATTAAAAAAATACATATGTAAGATATCATGATAAATGTCCCCTAAATCCAAAGAAACATGTAAGTAACATAGAAGGAGGTGAGATTAAATTTTTAATTAAGATGATTAGCAAACTTCTCATGCTGAACATGTTAAATTTGGCATACTTGTTAGGCATCCAAATGTATTTGTTGAGTAGGCAATGTATATATGAGAGAAGGTGACATTTGAATAATTGCTTAAAGGTAGTGAGGGAGTTAGACATACAAATGTTGAAGGGAATAGTACATGAAGAAGAATAAACAGCAGTCATAAAGGTCCTGATAAAGTCAAGTGAGAGAAGGGAAGAATAGCAGAAGATGAAATCTGGATGGTAATGGTGGAGAGGGGCAGCTCTTGTACTTCATAGTCAGGTCTTCGACATTTGTTCCTCATTAAAACAAAAACAAAACAAAACAAAAAACAAAAACCTGGGTTTTATTCTAGGAGGACATGTTTTAACAGGATCACTTTGGCTCCTATGCCAAAATCAATGTGAAGAGAGGACGCAGGAAGGAAGGTTAAAGCATGTATTCAATCACCTAGATATCAGAATATGGGGCCTTGTGCTAACAACAGAGGAATGGCAAGTTATCTCAATATATTTGGAAGTAGAGCCCACAGGATGTGCAGATAGACTGAATATGGGGTATAAGAAAAAGAGGAATAAAAAAATGGCAGCAATATTTGAAGCTTGGGCAGCCAGAAGCCTGAACAGCCATTAATCTTTGGGAAGAAGAAGTTTGTTGGGAAATACCAGGAGCTTAGATTTGGACATGGTAAGTCTAATGTTCTTATTAGATACTCACGTGTACTTGTCAATAGAAAGCTAGAATCAGAATTTAGTCCACAAAAAGACTGTGGACTAGACAAATAGATTTAGAAGCCATTGACATTTAAATATAATTCCAGATCTGTTTGATTCCCAAATCCAGCTCCTAACTGTTGAGAACAATTTTCCAGTGCATTTCTACATGTCTCAGATTACCCTTTCAAGGATGTTTACACACAAAACATCCTTAGAAACTGGAGAGAATGTCTCCCCTCAGGTTGAAAGGCTGATTTGTTTCTTGATCAAAATAATTAAGGTAATATCTCCCTTGGAAGCAAAGATTAAACATTGGCTTGCAGTTGGAAACCCCTTATAAGACTGGTTTCCTAAACTAAGTGTTCCTCAGCTATGTCACAAACCCATTGTGTGTGCAATGTCTACTAGGACCCAGCCTTCATCACCTACACATGATGAAGAGGGGGCAAAAGGAAGCAGTACAATCATAAAATTCATATTGCCTGATGTCCCATGAGTAATAAGCTGTCTAGATCCACTTAAGCTCATTGTTTCCTACCGACCAAATTTATGGAAATGTGGGAAATAAGTCAGTCTAGCAGCTGAAGTAGTATCTGCTGCTTAGGGGCTGTTTGACCACTTAACCATAACTACGATGTAAGAAAAACCATTGAAAAATTTGTAATGAGGGGGTACCTGGGTGGCTCAGTGGGTTAAAGCCTCTGCCTTCAGCTCAGGTCGTGATCTCAGGGTCCTGGGATCAAGACCTGCATCAGGCTCTCTGCTCAGCAGGGAGCCTGCTTCCTCCTCTCTCTCTGCCTTCCTCTCTGCCTACCTGTGATCTCTCTATGTGTCAAATAAATAAATAAAATCTTAAAAAAAAAAAGAAAATTTTGTAATGAGGGAAGAGACATGATCTGACTTCAAGTTTGAAATTAAAATCCCTCTGATGCCAAGGGAAAGTTGACTGGAAAAGAAGAAATGAGTGGAAGAAGTCAGACTCCTGTTGCAGTAATCCACATAAGAAATGACAAAGGGGACGCCTGGGTGGCTCAGTTGGTTAAGCGACTGCCTTCGGCTCAGGTCATGATCCCGGAGACCCGGGATCGAGTCCCACATCGGGCTCCCTGCTCGGCGGGAAGCCTGCTTCTCCCTCTCTCACTCCCCCTGCTTGTGTTCCCTCTCTCGCTGTGTTTCTCGCTGTCAAATAAATAAAATCTTAAAAAAAAAAAA